>CANYCX010924178.1:0-14576 GCA_948193385.1 Breynia disticha f. nivosa | reverse complement strand
ATTACTAAGGTTTTCAAATTCCAGCAATCAACCATTTGTAAACCTTAACTAAACCTTAGGTTTTCACTCTTTTCCATCAACTTTTCTTCTTCAAATCCTTCCTTACACATACATACAATCAATCCAAGTTTATTACACTTCATTTCATCATTTCTAGCAACCAAATCTTCAATTAAACTTTATACAAATCAGCAATTACCAAACCATAAACCTTAAGTAAACCATGGAAACCTTTATCAAATCTTACCTTAGCAACTTAGCATGAAGGTTGCAAGAAATAAATCTCTAACTCACTTTCTCTGGTCAATTCTCACTTTTCTCTGCTCTCTCTCCCTCTCTTTTGCTCTGGAGTTGAGGTTTTGTATTTTTAAGTTTCTGTGAAGTTCTCGATTCATCGACTTATATATTTTTTTCCATATTTTAGCAATCCATGCGTGGTGGACAGTGGACTACGCGTGGTCGTGCCCACTGCGCGTAGTTTGTTGTCCGCTGCCCGTACTTCTTATTTCCAGCATTTTTTGATTTTCTTTGGTTATTTCATCTCAACCTTATATCAACCTTTGATCAACTGTTATATATTGATGTTTACATATTTATTTATCATAATTTTAAGACGAAAAATTTCCAGGATGTTACAATTCTCCCCCACTTAGAAAATTTTGTTCTCGAAATTTTTAATCAAGGTATTCCTAAGTCAAAGTGACTTGCTTTTCTTTCTAACGTACTGACAATCAAAGCAGCAATCAAAATGCTATTCACAATAGTAAATAGCATAAACATATGTTTGCCAATTGTAGTTTCACTCTCAACTGAAAGAAGTTCTCAGAAGTATAGCACATTTGAGTTTCACTCTAACTCAACAAAAATCAAGGTCTCTCGTCACAACTAAGTTCACATCCTGTATATCATAAAAATTCATAATTCGTAAACACAATCATGTTTTTCTCATCATATCTTTCTCAAACATTTGTTCAATAGCACGAACATAACTCACAGATATCTCTATGTTCGTGCTCTTTACTCTATCTGTAATGCCAACCCCAAGGTACTTAACAAGAAATTTTGTATACACGCGAAGAATACAAAAATAGACGAACTGTTTTACCCTGGTCAAGAAAAAGGACATAGGAAACCAAAAATCATTTCCATAATCAATAGATACTCTTGGCATTATGCTAAAGAAAAGAGATGAATAACAGCAAACCTCAAGAATTTCACATCAAAATTCTCACTTACGTAATCATTGCCACTTTCCGTTATTGAATTCTCTCTCTATAGACGATAATATTCTCATCAACATAAACTCTGATTTCACATTTCATTTCTCTCATACTTTTCACTATCATATTGTGCCCTTAGAAACACTATGTTCCTCATAATAACTTAGAAGAACAGTGCTACATCACTAGTAACTTGCAAAAACATATTTATTTATCATAATTTTAAGACGAAAAATTCCCATTTCCAGCATTTTTCGATTTTTCTTTGGTTATTTCATGTCAACCTTATATCAACCTTTGATCAACTGTTATATATTGATGTTTACATATTTATTTATCATAATTTTAAGACGAAAAATTCCCAACATGTTACATATACAATAATTCATCTAGAGTTTCTCTTTGCCTCACTTGAACGGCGACAAATGTCGTCCTTTCTTAAAAATGAAAGTGCGAACAGAGTTAGAAAATAAAACAAGAGTGTTCCAGTAATTTTAACGTTATTCCAAACGAAAAATAAGTAGAGCGCGGGAAATATAAAATTCTTAAAATCAAACAATTTCTAATTGAGAAAATTAGGACGATCTTTTCCTAATGGTCATTGACTCAATGGATTCAAATCGTCAATTTGACAATTAATAAAAATAACATGAAACGAAAGGTAGATTCAAATAAAAAAAGCTGATAAAATAGAAGCTGGCAATGGTTACAATGTCAAGCAAATAGGTGCTATCCAGAATGTTTTGTCAATGCCTCCTTTTCACACTAACTTCCATACTTATGGCTTTATATTCCTTGGGCAACAAATCGATTATGGCTCATGATTAATCTTCCTTCCTTACATAACCAATCAAATATTCCTCTGATTAGAGCTTCCTTTCCTGTCCCAGAATAATCCTATTAATTAATTCTGTAAATCCTTGATTTGACTTTCCTGCAATCGATCATGGGCTTGATGTTATTATGGGCTTTCCTTCCTTCGTAAGCTGCCCCATGGGCCTTACATAATTTTGGTCCAAAAAATTACCTCCCAACATTATGTGGCCTAATATATTTAGGCTTCATGATGTTGTCTTCCATCACCTAAACATGAAACTAGGAATTCAATTTGGGAAATTGAATTACAGATTTTATCTAAGTGAGTACATTGCCCATCCATCAAATAGGACTTGGGCTGATCTCTTCCAAGTATATAGGAACGTTACTGATAAAGGAATTTCGAAATTTGTTCGTAACACAGGGATTCATATTTTCGAGCTGAAAAAGCACGTGGATGGTAAAAATGAACTTGCATCAAGATTCCCTTAACTTCTTGTTTCAAGAGCGGGAAATTCTCACATAGTATCTTCCTCTATTAATTTGAACACACCACATGCTTCCCCACAAACTCCAGCTTCCTTGTTACACCAACCCCTATCGAAATTCGTTCTGATTCTAACGACCCACATTCAAACTTCTTACCAACCACAACTCAAACACTAAAACCCTTCCTCCTTGACGCAACCAACGTCGACAACCCTCCTTCTCCGACAACCGCTCGAACTGTGTCACACGTTGTCTCCTCAAGTCACTTCCTCTCTCGCTGTGCTTACCTCGTTTCCTCGTTTCCTTCAAGGCAAGCGTGCTCACCGAAGCAAGAAAACACACGCAGACCCTCTCTTTTTTCCTTTGCCTTTCCCCTACGCCGGTCATTGCCTTGGCCGATGACCTCTCCTGGGCTGCTCTTTAAACCCACATCTTTCCCCTACTCTCCGACCGCCACACACGTAGAGAGACAACTCTTTTCTTCCACCCTCTGCGGGGTTCGCACAGATAAGGTACCTTCTCCCTCGCGTATAATAGTGGTTGAAGGCCAAAGCTAATGTCTTGTTTGGGATATGATAGGTTTTGTTAGAACATATCGAAAGGGCCGTAGGAGATTGTATTTCCATGTTGAAATGTCTGGAGGTGAGCCATTGTCATATCGCGTTAGTGTGGTTTTTTTGTATACTTGCAGGTGTGAAGTCTCCATTTACAAAGGAGACTGTCCAATTTTCTGTAAAAATGGCTAATCCTTCACCTTGACCTTGACAGGTCCCAAAACTGCTCCTGAAGCACTACCAACGACAAGCTCTGTCATACTTATAGGTCAGGTGAGACTGAGGAACTTATCTCTTTCTTTTCCACTACAAAAACCACTGACCATCGTGCCCTTGCTTCTTATTCCTTGCAGGATAACATCGCTCCTACTATGGCCGACAAGCCTTTGGCTCCACCCTTTCCATTGGCCAAGGATGAGACATTCTTTCTCTCCTTGCAGGAGAATGTCATTCTCAGAAGGTCTCGCTGCTGAACGTCAGTTCCCAGTTGATACACTGTCTAGGTGGAAAGCCTCACATCGCAATTCAAAGCCCTTTGGGAGTCCTTAGGCCTTACTGATTTCGTCACCCTATTGATCCATTTGGACACGGTCCACCCTCACTTGGTGGTGGAAGCAACTCAATGCTGGAGTCGAGGGTGCAACGTTTTCCTTTTTCTCCACTGACCAATGTGAATCATGCTTCGCGACATAGTAGCTCTTACTGGTTTGCTTATTCATGGCTGCGAGGTTCAGTTCCTAGTTGCTCCTCCCGCTGACTCTGATTTTTCTAACATGGATCCCATTATTGAGCAGCTATACAAGGCCAGCTCTTTTGGCACGGTAAGTGGTACTACTAAACCGCTGTCTTTACATCTTTTATAGCTCTTAATGCCTTATCCATCTTTTGTAGGTTATTTCCAATAGGATGGGCCTTCCTAACCTTCGTCATTAGTACATATTTTTCCTCTGGAACCTCATATACCGCTTTATTACTGGCAATAGTAGTGGTTGCCTCTCCAAAAGGTTCTACAAAATCCATTGGGGTGACGTAGGTGTTGTATTCCCCACATCTATTATGCGAGTAGTTTGGCTTTGTACAAGGGCTCATTGGGGATGTGTCCCGTGGCTTCGTTATTGATACCATCTCTTTGGAGGACGCTGCAGAGCAGCTCAGGCTACTATTCATTTGGATAGCTCATCGAGATACGTACCCTATCGTCCTAGTGCCCGCTGACAGTGATGGCCTCAGGGCATCATTCCAATAGTGGTGGGTGAAAACATACCAAAAAATTATTGGTAAGTTGAACTTGTTTTCCTTTTGAGATTTTTGAATGTTTGATCGCATGACTATTTTTCCCATCTACAAGTATTGACTCCCTAGCGTCGGAGGTTCTCACTGTCTTGACGCCACTCCCATCAAGTAATCCCTTGCCCGCTTTTATTACTTTACATCTTATTTTTGTCGAGACTAATGTACGTTTGGTAGGCTCTATCCCTTCGGCTCATGAGACTGTATCTCCTGCAGTTGCTTCTCCCAAATGCAAGGCTCCTACCTCTTCAACCTCCAAGTCCAAACCTAGAAACTCTAGTAGAATCTCAGCTGGGATAGGCTATGGGCAAACCTCAAAAGTACCCATCTTGATCGACCTGGATACTGAAGACTCTGTGGGTTCCCTAGCCCACAACACAAGAGCTCCTATTTCCTCAATGGCAGGTTCACCTGAAACTCTAGCAGCAACCTCACCACCTGTCACCTACTCCTGACACACCGAGATGCTGGCTGCACTGGACAAAGTCGTTGTTAGCATCGTGGAGGACTCTCCACCACGTTCATCTGAGATTGCTCTTGAAATTGACACCATAACCGAGTCTGCTCTTCTGGTAAGATGGATTAACCTTGTAACTTCATTTTTTGATGCTAACATTCTTTTGGCAGTCCTTTGATAATGCTAAATAGCAACTAGAGGCACATATAACATTTGATTGGGAGACCCTCTGGGTTCAGTCAATCTACAGGGAATGTTCTTCTCTCTTACTAAACCTTCCACTGAGCCTACTTCTGAGGAGGACCTCTCTTCAGCGAAAGCTTATCTTCTGCACCTTTTTACCTTAGACCTCCCAGCAATAACTGAGGAAGTAGCTAAATTGGCCACGGGCACCATTGATACTTTCCTCCGTTCAGATCTTAGCGCTACTTAGAATTTTTCCCTCTGTAGCCTGAGAAACCGCATCTAAGTCTTGCGCCGTGACTATGCCTTTGCCACCATTGAGAGAGAGAAAATTTCTAGCAATATGGCCAACTTCCAAGCCATAAGTATGGCTTATAACGCATGAAGGGACAATGTGCAAAATCTGACTTCAGAGGTGGGGCAACAAAAGGCAACCTTTGATGAGCAACTCGCTTTAATCGAGTAGTTAAGGGAAAAAATAAGTCTCTGGAGTCCAAAATAGCTCAAATGGAGAACACCATCAAGAGTGGCCTTGAAACCTTTGGCACGATGGTCCAGTACCTTAACAGCAAAAGATCTGCCGCCACTTCTGAGGAGCGCTCCTTGAAAGACCATTTGCCTGACATTGCGGCATGCCAAGGGCAACTGTAAGATATTGAAGACATTCTCCAGGGCTACCAACTCCAGTGGGGGAGGAGGTCCAACATGCCAATTATTTGTTCTTATGAACAGTCTTTGTGATCCTTGTATTTAATTTTGTCATACAATCGTCTTTGTAAAAAATAGGTGTTAGCCAAAGGCACACCTGTAAACTTTGAACTAAATGGTTTAAATGTAGGCGTTATATTTTGTATATAGAGCGGTCAGAGACCAGTTCATAATCTTGACTGTTTTGTTTGATCATCTTGGACGGTTTAGTGCCACTTGAACATTGTATTTTTTGGTAATGGGATGAGGTCGCCTTTATGCAGGTCTTTAGAATTTTCTGCACTGGTTTGAATGTGGAGGTGGCTGGAGGCCTACTCATTTGTATGATACTTATTTATTTCTATAAGCTCATTTGTTGCTTAATCACAGGTCATAACAACTTATTCAAAATTGAAACTCTTGTCTACAGGTCTTATGTGGCCTGAGGCTAATTTGCAGTTCTTCGTTTGGTTGTTCGGCCATAGGCTATAACAATTTACCTATGATCTGAGCTTTAATTTGCTCAAACTTTGTCGTTATCAATTTTACCTAAAATGGACGGAGGCTAATTTCCCTATTAGTTTTCACAGGTTTGTTTTAAGGTTTTGGGCAACATACATTGGATGTGTTTGTCTTTTCAAGCTACACCTTGGTGGCCCGAGACAAACCATTTGTACATTTGTATTAATTTGATCGTCTATTTCTTGCTATTTCCATGGGCTGAGGCCGACTTGCTGCAGGCACTTGCTACTTTGCCAATGGCTGAAGACCAAATGGTAATGGATTTCAACCTAGTCAGGATAGACATATGTTGTATCAATCAAAAGCCTTGAAAATGGCCAGAGGCCAAGTTTTACTAGTTCTAAACAGTACCAAGGACAGATAATTTGCTAATTGTGGAATTAATTGAATGGCAATAAGCCTATTTCCTAAGTAATTTAATTAGACAATGAGAATGGCAAAAAGCCTACCCATAGATCATAGTACATCAGGTTCTACATTATAATTTTCCACATAGTTGGGAGATATTTTTTAGGTATTTGCCATTGATGAACTTGGGGTGTGCTGCCCCCTGCAAGCTTTCTAGCCAGTAAGCGTTCTCGGGTAGGACTTCTTTGACTATGAAAGGGTCTTCCCAGTGTGCAGACCATTTGCTATAGACTCAGTCTTTTGTACCCACAGGTAGTATCACTTTCCACACGAGTTTTCCTTTCTCAAAAGTTTCAATCTGCACCCTTTTATTGTAAGCCTTCGACACCTTTTGCTTAAATCATTTTATCTAGGGCTTCTAGCCTTATTCAATCTAGGTCTTCTAGCACCATAACCATGACATAGGAAAAATCCTTAGGGGTGAGGTTATTCTATTGTGCCACCCTTAACGATGGATTCACCAGTTCTATGGGCAACACGACGTCATGCCCATAGGTCAACCTAAAAGGACTTATTTCTATGGCATCTCTTTTAGAGGTGCGATATGCCCATATAGTTTCTGACAGCAAGGCGTGCAACTCCCTGGGGTTATCCTCCATCATTTTTTGTAGGATGCCTATAAGCACCTTATTAGATGCTTCGGCTTGTCCATTAGCCTGAGCATAGTATGGAGTGGATCTGATGAGCTTACTCCCATAATCATCCGCAAAGGCTTTAACTGCATCCCCTGTGAACATTGTCCCTTGATCTATTACAATAGACTATGGGATACCAAACCTGTGAATTATTAGTTCTTTGATAAACTTAATGACATCCACCTGCTCTACCTTCTTCATTGGCAGGGCCTCTACCCACTTAGTGAAAAATTCGATAGCCATTATGATGAACGAGTGACCCTTCAATGAAGTTGGGTGAATTTTTCCAATAAGAGCCATGGCCCACCCCTGAAATGGCCAAGGTTTGACAGCGTGAAACAAATCTACTGTAGGTTCCCTCTGAATTTTCCCATATTGTTGCACTATTTACAACCTTTAGCATATTCTATAAAATTATTCAAGATCTGGGGCCAATAATAGCCATGCCTCTTAATTAACCATCTCATTTTCTTTTCAGCCTGGTGGGCTCGAAAAACTCCCTCGTGCACCTGTTTTATTACCACCACAACTTCTGGGAAACTCAATCACTTTAGCAGCAACCCGTTAAATTCTTTGCAATATAGAGAATCCTCTATAAGCAGGTATTGCAATGCCTGTACCCTAATTTTATAAGGAGCTTTGGCATCTGGGTTGGACAGGTAATCTTTAATGGCTTCTCTCCAATCACTTGCCACGTTAGTGTCCATGTTTAGCACTTCCACCGACATGCCCCTGGTTGCGATTGATGGGTGATTCTTCTTATGAATAAGGACGAACTTATGCATAAACTCTTTAGACATATCAACCCCAAAAGCCACCTTTTCCATACTGTCTGCTTCCTAGTTATGACTCCTTGGAACATATTCCAAAGCCACTTCTTCGAAGTCACCCAGTAATTGTATGACTATAGTGAAGTAAGGGGCTAAAGCAAAACTGCTACAACGGTACACTCCACTCATTTGTCTCACAACCAACTGTGAGTTACCGAAAACCCTTATATTCTTTGCCCCCAGCTCCTTTAAGATCTCCAAGCCTATGATTAAAGCCTCGTATTCTGCTTGGTTGTTCGTGTAGGCAAAATTGAGTTCAAATGCCAGTGACATCTTGGCTACACTAGGAGATTTAATGACAACTCTAGCTCCAGCAGAATCCTCTGTACTGGACTCATCAAACTTCATTGACCAAGGGGTTTCTTCAAGGAAAAATACATTCAGGTCAGGTTCTTCACTGAATGTGTCGAGATAGGGATGGTCAGCCAGGAAATCAGCCAAAACCTGTCCTTTTACGGCCTTCCGCGGTATGTACTGCAGAGAGAACTCTGCCAACAGTAGCGCCCATTTACCAATTCTCCGAGTAACAATAGGCCTTGTTAACATATACTTAATAACGTCCAACTTTGATATCACATAGGTGACATATAGTGTCTCAACTTGGTACATGAAAAATACAAAGCTAAACAAACTTTTTCTATAGGCATATACCTGATCTCTGCGTCTTTGAGTGTCCGGCTTAGGTAATATATGGCATTCTCATCCCCTTTTTCATTATTTTTTGCTAGGACGCATCCAATGGACTCCTCAGCAGCAGATAGGTATAACTTGAGGTGTTGGTCTCTTTTCAGTGGCATCAAAACTGGTGGTTTGGACAGGTATTCTTTCATTCTGTCGAATGCTTGCTGATGATTGGGCTTCCATACAAAGTTCTCCTCTTTCTTTAGTTTCAAAAGCTCTGAAAAACTTTGCGTCTTTTCGGTGAGATTAGAAATAAAACGACGCAAATAATTTACTTGCCCAAGGAATCTGTGCAATTTTTTTTATTATTGGGCAGCTTAGCTTGTAGGGTGGTCTTATTGTCGTCCACCTCAACTCCTCTTTGGTGCACCAGAAATCTCAAAAAGTTCCCTGTTCGCATCTCAAAGGCACACTTGAGGGGATTGAGCCTTAACTGATGCTTCTTTAGCCACTGTAACCCTTCTCTCAAATGCCCAATGTAGTCCTTCTTTTTTTTTGACTTAACCACCACATCATCAATGTACACCTCTATGATCTTTCGTATAAGATCATGGAAAATTAGATTCATGGCCCTTTGGCAAGTGGCCCCTGCATTTTTTAAACAGAATGGCATCATTACCCATTCGAATGTGCTAATGGCCCCAAGGCATCTGAACGCTGTCTTATGTATATCACCTTTAGCAATTTGAATATGATTGTAACCTGCAAAACAATCCCAAATTATTAAAATTTTATGATTCACAGTGGCGTTAATCAATATGTCTCTCATTGGCATTATGAACACATCTTTTGGGGAGGCAGCATTTAGGTCCCTAAAATCAATACACACTCTAATCTTACCATTTTTTTTACTACAGGGACTATGTTTGCCTGCCACTCTAAAACATCCTATACTTATTACGTTCTTAATCATATTATTAACTAAATCCTTAATCAATTAAAATACGTATATTAAAAAAAATTTTCAACTATCTTTTCATATTATCAATCTTATCTGTCAATAAATATCATTGGTTGATTTAACAGTGAAATAGAAACTTAATTGAGCAGCACAGGTAAAATAGTGTATGAGCACGACCTGTGTTGCCTGCAGTTCCTATGAGCATGGTTCGTGTTGATCAACACTACCATGGGCACGATCTCATGTTGATTCAGCACGAATTGTATGTTCATTCAACACGACCAACGTGTCATTTAAGCACAACCCGTGTGACTCACTGCAACCTTAAATCAACCTGTAATCAACCTGTTCATTTCATCTTATACTTGTACATTTGTCATACTATATTAGTTATATCAATCATTATCAATTATATCACTTTTCACATGTATTTAACATCATCCTTACTCTATAATTTATACCATTTATTTAAGCAACATCAGAACTCATATATATATATATATACATATCAACCAAAAGTCAACCATATATCAGCATTCTTCTCAATAAGCTAACATCGAATAAAACTATACAGATAACATCTAAAATGCACACAACATGCAAATGTCTAGTACAATAGCTCCTCTCTAGTGTCTGGTGAAGAGAGAGAAAGTGCGGGAGTAGCAGCTGACCCACCTGAATAATCTAAAAAGCTAACCCTGCTCACTATCAGATCCTAAAATAAAAAATTTCAATTGCATAAGTTGCAGGCTCAGTGAATAGTTAATAATTTAATAAACTACTATATTCATTTCAATCATATTATCTCAATTCAAGAATTGTAATTCTATCATCCTGTTTGCAAATTATCATATATCTATTCTGTAATCATATATTTCAGAAATAATACCTCTGTAGGTAAGTAATATAAACAATTATAACTGTATCCTGTATAATCTCCCGTTTCCCTTCCGTCTCCCTTCTGTCTCCAATGATTGATCATAATAATCACCAATCTCATCACCTCACCAATACTATATCATATAATATATCATCACCAATCGTATAATATCAATCACCCCACTAATACCATATTGTATAATATATCATCACCTATCATATGGTATCCAATCACCTCACCAATACCATATTATATACCTATATAACTTTAAAATATATTACCTATTTATAATTCAATTATATACCTATATAACTATAACATATCATATCTTACTTGTTTGCATTTCCTTTTCATATGTACCTGTTTCATTTCAATCGTATATGCAATTTCCTTTCACATATGTCATCATATTGTATCAATCTCATTCATATGTACATATCATCATTTCATTTCATATTCATATTCATAAATTTGCAATCATTCAAAATTATTTCATACTTGCATTGCATAATAAATTCTAATCATATTTTAATTTAACCAAATAGTAAGTTAGACTACTCACCTGTTAGCTGAAATACTCAGACTGACTGGTACTCGTGTCCTGTATGGCTCTGTTGCTCTGTTGTCCTATAATAACATATATGAATCTTGTTGTAAAATTCAATTGACAATATATATATCCATATGCATGTTCTTATTCAATCCTATTAACCCCCTATAACATTAATCGATAACTATTCATACTTAAAACTAACTTTTCTCAAAGTCGTATGTATGGAAACTTTGTAAATACTTTCTATTAGCTTCGGATTTTTACGTTCTAACTATACCAGATAATTCTATACTCGATTCTACGATCAATTCAATATATAATACCTGATTTCAGGATCCTTTTCTCTTTTTCTCACTTCCCCGAGCATCTATCCATTTCCTTTGAGCTTTTTCTTAATTCTATGAATGTTTAGGGCTGAAATTAAGTGTTTATATACTCAAAAGACTCAGCACGACTGTGCCATGCCTAGCACACCCCGTGCCATTTTCATTTTTTCATGTGTCACTCAGTACCTCGGCACGCCCCGTGCCAACTTGGCACGACCGTGCCCATCATTTTGAGCATGTTCATGTTGATTTTTGATCATGATCATGATCATGCAGTTTTCTAGCCAGTATGCCCTCAGAACACCCTGGGGTGCGTTCAGTTGTTTCCTTGCTGATTTTACGCCCAAACTTCATTATGTCGAATCCTTGATTAATATAACTCTTAACTTATTAATAGTATGCCTATTAACTTATATTTTACCTTTTTTCTTTATTAATTTCATTAATTATCCTAGTCATATCTTTGTTTACTTAATAATAAGGTTTTAAGATGGGAATGTTACATACTCAGTATATTTTGCTGGGCAGATAAAACCTACTGACAAAAGTCTCTCTGTCTCTTCTTTCACCTTTAGTTCAACGTCCTTCGACATTCTCTGTGATGGTTACTAATACCGCTGAAACTCTTCTTTAATAGGCAAGCGATGCTCCACCAAGCTTCGACCAAAACCTAACATGTAGCCTTGTGTCCTCCATCGTTGCAAGAGCAGCTTCCAAATATCTCCATTCTAACTTGTCTTCAACCACTGGTAACATATGTTCATAAATTACCTCAATCCCAAGAACCTCTGGCTCACTATAGCTCTTGGTTTGCTGCAATGCTAGCCTGAAATTGGTGAGTGCAGCTCCCCCCGATTCCTTTCCTCCATTATTGTCTTTAATCATTTAAAATCTAGCTATACGAGAGGCAAGGCGATCCACCCATGTGCCCGCCTTGTTTAGGTATTGTCACGCTTTTCCCTTTGGCAAAAGTAAAGGATGTGGGTCGGCCATTTCTATCTTCTCCCTGGAATGGGTATCTCCATGGTAAAAACACGCATTGACCACATTCACTTCCCATTTAAATAGATTTATATCCGCCCTGACTGTTTTTGCCACCCCATTATTCCAGAATAGTAAACACTGATGGAGCGTGGATGAGACGTAAAGGTTGGCATGAATCCAGTCTCTACCCAACAATAGTCAGTAACTGGTGGTGAAGTTAATAACAAAGAAAGCATACATGAATACCTTTCTACCGACACCGATCTGTAGTGGAATTACTCCCAATGTTTTGGCAGAATCCCCTATCACTATTGTCACTACAAGGTTAGTAGGTATTATGTCTTCTGCACTTTTCCCTAGGTTCAGCAGGGTCTTCCATGGAATAATGTTAACGGCAGAACCATTATCCATCAACACCCTATCTAAAGGTTTTCCATTGACATGAGCCTTTATGTATAGGGGTTTGGTGTGATTCACCTCTGCCGGGATCACGAAAGCCAAAGGTTTGCCAATTTCTTCCACTGACTTATTCTCTGAACACATTTGACTTCTGGTCTTGCTCTTCTGAACCGCCTCAAACATGACGCTGAAGGAGTTGATAGGGCCAAATATACACATTCATTCCATTTAATTTTAGTTAATTTTCATGTCATTTTAGTAGATAAATCAATGGATTTTATAAGCTTATGCTTGTTTTGGTTTATCTAGGGTTTGATTGAAGAACATGAAGATTTCACTAGGTTTTGATGGAAAATGAAGGCACATCGAGTTTGGTTATTTTGGAGTCATGAAATGGAGCATTAAGGACTTGGTTTGGCTTTAAAGATGAACAAAGAGAAGCCATTCTTTTGGACAGAAACCAAGTCTTGATCGAGATTTAATTACATCTCGATCGAGACTCAGCCAAGGAATGACATTGGCGCAGACAGAAGCCAAGTCTCGATCGAGACTCATCCAAGTCTCGATCGAGACTCGCCCAAATTGATGAGATTCTTGGCAGATTGCAAGTCTCGATCGAGACTCGAAGTGTCTCGATCGAGACTCGAGCAGAATGGGAGCATGACTCGGACAGAATGGTTGTCTCGATAGAGACTCAACGAGTCTCAATCGAGACTCGTCCGAAATGGTGAACCAAGTCGGGCAGCAGACCTGTCTCGATCGAGACTCATCGAGTCTCGATCGAGACTCGACCAGAGTAGTGGAATCATCTCGGCAGATCACTAGTCTCGATCAAGACTAATCGAGTCTCGATCGAGACTCGACCAAATCCAAGGCAAAGCTTGGGCAGAAATGAGTCTCGATCGAGACTCACTCGTGACTCACCAAAAAATGGTCAAAATTGTCCTTAAAATGATGGTTTAAATGAGGATAAAAGAGTCATTTCAAGGGGACAAAAGAACATGACAGGGAATATACTCTATTATCCCATACTTTCCAGCAAAAAAGGGGCTTGGCAAATGGGATTTTAAAGGGAAGAAAGGCAGAGAATGGGGCATCCATTATTCCCCATTTGGGGGACTTTTGGTGGACTTGGAGGAGAGCATTTTCTGGAGAAAGGAAGAAAGAAAGCTGGGAGTTTTTCTCTCTCCTTTTGAAGGTTATGTCTTCTTTTAGTTCTTTGTTTTGTTTTTAGACTTAGTCATGTTAGGCTAGGTTTTTCTGTGTGGATTTTCTTGGATGTAAATGGATGAATTATTTTTAGTTGTTTTAATGGATGTTTTGACGATTGTGTTCATAGATTTGAATACTTAAATGAATGTCTATTTGATTGTACTTATTGAATGGATGATTGTGATTGATTTTTAGTAGTGACTCTATGCCGGAATTGCGAAAGCCGAGGTTTAGAGAGGGCTAAATCATTAATTGAATTTATGTCAAAAAATCCTTGGAAGTGACATACTAGGATTAGATATTCATGGATGTTGATTAATCGATTGCATCTTAGGAACAATCGATTGCATTTATTTGTTAACTATTCGTTGTTGGTAGTCTTAATCCGGAGATGCGAAAGCCTAGGACTAGGAAGGCTAAATCAAATAGAGTTAAAGATTGTTTGGATAGAAATATACCAAATGAACTTAACGTGTTCGATGAAATGCCAAAGAGAGTATTGCCTTTGCTTGTTTAGTGTATCACGAGAGTAGAACACTTGCAAGTTTT
>CANYCX010924106.1:0-11656 GCA_948193385.1 Breynia disticha f. nivosa | reverse complement strand
TTTGAACTTATTGAAATGTAATAAGTGTGTTTGGATTTATTTTCAAACGTTTATTTGCTTCCGCTGATTTTCCTAAACTTGGATTATGTTTTATATGATTTAGGGCCCGTGTTGGTTTTATGGAAATGCATTTATTTCTATCTCCTATAATCAATATTTGTTTTTAACTCTGATGATATTGTTATTATTTTATAATTAATCTATAATATTGTTAATTAAATGGAAAAATGGGATTTAGTTTTTGAGGGTCACATACTGACTGTCGAAAAAGCAGCAGAATTTAGGGTTTCTTATAAATATAAGCCTTAAAACCTTAAAGTCGAGGTTAGACACTTGGGAGCCGTCACCAGGGGCAGAAAAAGGGTAATTTCAGCTGAAGAACACAAAAATCAAGCCAAGAAACATCCACACAACAGAAGTTTGGATCCGGATTCAAGAACATAAACTTTTGTAAGAAGTTTGTAAGGTTTATCTTCTTTGAAATGGGTTTATTCTGCCATTGTGGTTTCTTTTGTTTAACTGTGAACTAAACTTCCATTGATATCTAGATTAGAGGATTCCCATGATGGATTATGTGTTGTGATTGGATTGTATTGTTGTTTTTGAGAATCTATTGAGATTTAATCATATAGTTTCTTTCGTAAAATCTGTCTTCATTTATTGAATTGAAAAATGGTAAATGAACTTGGACAAATATGATTAAAAGGAGTTGATTGTGTTATTTAGAGATAAAGACACGAGACTCTTCTGTATTAGTGTAATGCTAATAGCAAAATGCATAAATCGATAAAGCTGGATTAGGGGTTTTGGTTCGAGAAGAGATTTTGTGCTAATAAACTTAATCTTAGTTGTTAATTTGATCGAGAGATACTTTAGCATAAATTAGGCATTTCTGCAGTCTAATATTCTATATTGTCAATAGTAATCGAATCACACACATATGAAATCATGGGATGAATCGAAGTCTAGATATCTACTATTCATCATTGAATTTACCATTTTCTCCTTTTGCCGTATCTCAATTGTTTAATCATTTGTTTTAAATTTGAAAAATCAACAACCATTTCGATAGATTAGATAATAATTTAAATTGAGAGTAGTAGTACTTGACCGGACCCGTGGATACGACACTCGACACTTCATTTTCTATACTATATGCAATAGGTGCGCTTGCCTTAAATATATTTCTTTAGTATTGCTAAAGGACGTGTCACTAGACCGGGACCTCTGAGGGCAAGGGAGAACGGTTGGGGGTCACACAGGCCCTTACATAAAAATTGCGGGTAGTATATAACAAATGCTACACCGGGCACAATGGAAAAATGCTCAGTATGCAGACGTGTGTACGAGTGTGCCAGGCCAAAACATGGCAAAATTAAGGCCAAAACAGGGCGTAAATATGGATATCCAAATTATATAACCACATACTCCCGGCTGATAAAGCCCGTTTGCAAACGTCAATATTATGGCCAAAACAGGGAGTAAATTAAAATGAAATTGAATTGGGATCACGTGTGATCGTACTCTGGAATGCATTAGATGGCATGCATTCGCATTCATCCTATTGCATATGATGTGTTCTTTAAGAAATCATGATATGAATATGCTTTTGTGATCCCGAAATGATTTTGTTTATGTGGTTTGTTTGAGTGTGCTCATCGTCATGTGCAAGGTGTTAGTTATGTTCTTGATGTGATGGAGATTTCAAGTATAATTGTGGTGAGAATTATGATTAAGGCAAAGTTTGTGAAAACACTATTGGTTGTTGATGCTATGATTTGCTTGGTCATGAATATGAGGGTTGTTTATGATGTGCATGTTGAATTATGCGTCGCATGTGAACTTTGCAATTCGGTATGTGTAACATTGTTGGGTTTGAAATGATAAAATGATGAGTGTGTTGCCATATGCTTAAAATGGTGAATAGAAATTGTTGTTATCAGGTGATATATGCTTTATGTGGTTGTGTCTACAATTTCAATTATGGTTTGAATTTTAAGTATAATTTCATGAGATCATTGAATTATAAATGTATGTTTTGTGTGTCGATTTTGCGTAAATTGTTAAGATGATGAAGAGTGATTGTGGATGTTATATTCTTGCTTACTTGTAAATATGTGAAATGTGTTATGGATGTTGGAATCCTCTTGCTTATGAGTATGTGGAGTGCATGTATGCTAAACTATTATGGGGATGGAAAGTGATTAAGTGCAAAAGGGTGGTGTGAAGTGTGGACTTTATGATTTGGTTATGTTGGACTTTGATGTGGGAATTACCAACTTATATGTTATTGTTGATTGATAAATTTGGAGTGATAAAGGTTTGAATGTGCGGTGGGATCTATAAGTATGAATGCTAAGAATGGGCAGGTGACCAGCCACGTTCGTGACTGTTCCCAGTCACGTTCGTGACTAGTCTACTAAAATAAAATCCTTGGCTGCCAAGGGCAGTCACGAACGTGACTCCTCACAGTCACGATCGTGACTGACCCTCTACCCAAACTGAATGGCTGTAAACGTCGAGCCACGTTCGTAATTGTGTCCAATCACGATCGTGGTCATGTTTCTGATCACAAGTGGCTGAGAGTGGGTCACGTTCGTGACTCTTTTCCCTAGCCACGATCGTAACCATTGAATCACATTCGTGATTCATCCTTGTGCGGGCCAAACTCCACCCGAATGACAGTCACGAACGTGACTGCCCTTCTGCCACATTTTGAGAAAATTGCTGGCAGTCACGAATGTGATCGAGCCAATCACGATCGTGACTGCCCAGTTGTCATAATTGGCGAATAGTTATATGTTTGAATGTGTTCATTTGTGTACGAGTGCCTCCCAAATGTCCTAACTAGAATGTATCCTCATGCATGCCCAAAATTCTTTAACTTCATTAAATATCTAAGTAGTTCACTTGTATGTACGGATGTGTTTAGAATCGCAAGGTTACATACGTAAGCGATATAAAAATATGCCGGTTTATGAATGGATCGATGTGTTGATGGTCTTTGTTCTAAGACATTGTTTAAAACGCATGTTTGACGATTTGAAGGATGGATGGATAGGTAAATGTGAAGTGATATTAAATTATGAATTGCATAAGGTATGTTCTTGGTCTAACAAGTAAACCAGGTGAAAATGCTTGTGTGGGGTATAGTGCTGAATTGAATGGATTGAATTTGTGAAGTCGTCTATTATTGAGAGATCGGTAACTATTGTCTATATATATGGATATATGAATGCTATGTGTTTAGGTTCGTTGTCCATCCAGGTAAGTGTTACTTATTGAGTTTCACAAACTCACGGTGTTTTATACCTATCGTGTGGGCAGAGATTTGAAGGATACAACGGAGGTGCGATAGCGATCTTGCTACCGGAAGGACCGAAGAACCAAGGTGGGCCGTGCACTGAAGATTAACTGAAAAATAACGTCATGCCTATGTATCATGCATATATACATTTATTCTTGACAGGTTGTATTCGAATTTGAGTCTTTCATTGATTGAGTTTGTAAACATGCACTTTTGGCATTATTTCCATATTTTTAAAACTCATATGACTCATTAACTAGTTCATGCATCAGATTTTCAATTTGGTTATTGCACTTAAGAAATTAACCTATTTTGGTCATTCTCTGTGGAATTTATTTTAGCAAACATATGATCTTATTGTTTGTGCTTTATTCTTGTTTTTAAGAACATATGCATTGCAACAACATTTCCATATGATCATTGCCCATAATCATTTTGTCCACTCAACATTTTAACCATCCAACAATTGCACAACTGAATATAAACCAACCACAATCATTTTATCAATCACTATAACTGTAACCCCCAAATTCGACTGTCATTTAATTATATATATACTCATTTTTCAAATGGTACTCGAACTTAAAAGTCAATTGTTTTGGAAATAACAATTTAAAAATAAAAGAGAAGTAAAACATTCAATTATGCACATTCGTTTTACTATTGTACTATCCTTTGGTGACCTGAATTAGCTCATCACAAAAGAAGAAAAGGTATATAAAAATGGTTTCAAGTACTTACTCATCAACATCAATACCTTCTTCATCAAAAAGTACCTATAACATTATATTTGATCAAATTTTTAATTATTTCAACCTTAATTACAACTAAATCATATGTCGTCATGCACATCTCTAGGCAGGCTGCTTTTGAAAATTTAATACATGTACCATCATCTCAACAATTTTACATTCATGGTTCAATTTCATATAACTACCTTTGACCTTTAACACAAAACATTAAATTTGAATTATTACTTTTTCATATTAATTAATTAACTCATTAACTAATTAAATAAAATAGTTGATTTTGAAATACTGCAAATGTTCATTATCATGGAAAGGAAATGACCAGCTATTGCAAAAGAAAAAACCAAGTCGACTTAATTTACCAAAGTCTATTTGGTTTCGTTTCGTGCTTTTTCAATCTGTTTCATCCTACTAAATCTATTTTTAAGATTAAAAAATACACATTATTTTTTTAATTATTGTAATACAATTTCAACCTCTTTTAAATATATTCATAAATTTTACATATATTTCATTAAGCTTTTTTTTTTCTGAGAAATATTATCATCAATGAAAAGGAAAAAAAGAAGGAAATGTTAAAGGGTCTCTCTGGTGTTGATTTCGGCCCGTTTCTTTGGTCCACGAAAATTTAAAGGTATTGACGACAACAGTGGAGTTCAATATCTAACATTAAGCTACGACTGTGAATTTACTTACAAATTCACAAACACCACCACCATATTCACTTATCAGAAATGACTCAAACCTCCATCATCTGACGCGCTTTCTCATTGGAGTTGCCGATGTTTCCTTCCCACAACTCTGTTAGTTCTCTCCTTATCCATGACATCACAATCACCGGTCCTAACGTAGAAGGCACCTACATTGTACAAAACAAAAAGCTACTCAAATTCCAATCAGCACACACTTTGGAACACAAATTCCAGCCACCTCAAGCCAATAGCTACTCAGAGGCTACAATACAATTGCACCTGCTGTCTGCCTAAATCTCATCTCATTTACTATTTTGGCACCAAAAAAAATCTAAGTGGAGTTTCAGCAGTCACCACACAATATCCCCGGAAAATAAGAAACAAAGTACCATCAATGAGCTTATACCTCAGAAACAAAGGAAGAGAAATGTTCAAGTCCCTTCAGTGTGAGTGCATGCGTGCGTGAGAGAGACAGTTCAGTGCTAAATAGAAAGCATGATTACAGATACACGTGCTCATAAACATATGGAGAAGTAACAAACAAACAGAGACACAGATAGTATAGAAGCTTCACTAGGAAAACTCATGAGAGAACAGAAGAAGGCTCATAACAGCAAGAATAAATGCCAAAATGAGAAAGAAATCAAACAACAGGAAGTACCAGATATAGGAGGGCAGGTTGCGGGGAGTGAGTCAAGACACCAGCTGCTAAGGCAGTCAACAGACCAATTGCATATCCAGGAAGAGCATACCATATGTACTTGTGCCCCTTTGAAGAGTGTAATTCTAAGAGAGTCACAGGATCTCGGTTCTTTCGGTGATCAAAACAAAGAACTAGCGCCAGAAGCATAGCAGGAATAGCCTACGGCAACAACATAAACCAAAGTGCATTAAACATATGTTTAAAGATTTCTCTTATGTAGTCACAATATGTAAGCTTCTGTGTGCATGAACAGAGCCATGCTCAGTAACAATCAAAACGTCACTGTCACAATCAAAAAGTCACTGTCAGAACAGAGCCATGCTCAGTAACAATCAAAAAGTTATCACCAATTTCTCAATGTATAAACAAATGATCCGCTGTATGATAATGTATGCAGAAATAATTTTTCCTTTCACTACCAAAAAGACTTGAACGGTGGTAGAAAACAGGAAAGAAGTACTAAGAACAGTTCTCTGATTCGTTCTGGCGTAGGAAGTCAAATGGAACATCCAAGAGAAATCTAACGCTCCGAATATCAATGTAACTTAAATAATAAAACATGTGCTCAGTATAATCCTCTACAAAGATTATAATCATGAATTATGGCTTTCATTAGAGCCAGAAGAGAGAAACTAGACCTTGTACATAACACAACCTGTTATAACACTAAAAGAAGAATTTACAATGCAAAATATTATTATTTCTTGCTGATATTATCAAAAATAAAAGAAAAAGAAGAAAAGAAAAGGCAAAGTAGGAAGTGAGAAAAGCCCAACTGGGAAATGAGAAAAGACAAATAATTAAAATGAAATATACATACCATGTCACCAAGACCAAGCATCATAAATTCAGTAACAGTTCCTCCAGGAACAGAACTACCCAACAAGTTCCTTGGAAAGACTATTTTTACAGGCAACTCTAGCTTCTTTGTTATCAGTTGCAAGCCAGGAAGGCTCAAGCTATCTGCAACTGTATGAACAGGATTTGACGCTTGTTGTGTTGCTACTGATACCATGACATTGGCACCAAAAAATCTCTCAGAGAAGAACACCCAAAATATATCGTACACAAACAGGCAAGCAAGGAGCATTGCACATACTTTAATGTTTGGAAGACGCACATGACTCACAAATGCAATGCAAATTGAAATTCCCAACAGATTGTTCAATATCCAATGCCCAGAGACAAGCCAAGCTCCAACAGTCATTATGCATGCCAGGAGTAAGAATGCTTGCATTCGCGTAAATGACTTGGAACAACAGCGGGAAACAAACGGATCAGCCAAACCACAGAATGATTTTACATGGGCAATGTAAGGATAAAAGCAGAAGAAAAGAGACGAAGCAGCAGCAACGGCAGTGAATGCAGTGAGAAGCTGTGAGACAGTAGAAAACAGGTAAAACATCAACAGCAAACTGCAAGAGCTCATTACTGGGATCATTAAGGCTTGCGATCGGTCCAACATAATGGATGCTTCAGACAAATCACGATTCCTTTCCATTTCTTTCCCATGATTTAAGGCCCTAAACGCTGATCCAAATGTGACAGCTACGGCTGTTAGTATGAGAGTAATAGGTGCAGGCTCCAGCAAATACAATAGCTTCCACAAGGACTCCATCATGAAAGAGAATAGCTCTTCCACTTGATTATCTAAAACCCAACTCTGCCAATTATCTTTTATTCAAAATATACGAACGGCCTAACAATTTCGCAATTGAACTTCCATTGCATCACAACTGAATAATTGAGCTAAAAAATTTAATGACCCTGCCAAAAAATGCCACAGTAAGAGCTTGTAGTAAATAAACCGAATTGAATCAATAAAACAACCAATATATTATAACAGTGTGGTGTGATAGAGCAAATGGGCTTTCAGAAACTATGTGCTTAAAACGAAATCTGTCATGAATTAAATTGAAATCAACAAATTTCAAATTTTTACTTCTCCATCTTACAATATAATTGAATGTAGCGAATGAAAACAATAAAGATAAATTAATAGCACTTCAAATCAACAAACCAAAAACCCACAAAAATTTTCCCAAGCAAAAACATCCCTAATTTATCAAAAAAAAAAAAAATCCAAACTTTGACCAAATCAATGCCACTACTAATTCAAGTCACGACTTGACTCACTAGTTGTATCACAGTACAAGCCTGGAACCAAAACAAAATGCTCACAATTTCAAGCTTACTTACAAGTTAAATTGGGGAGAGTGAATTCAGGCGTTTCCTCATCCGACAGATGACTTAGTTCGTAGGAAGGTGGTGACGCGGTTTGTAAACGAAAAGTCGGTGATATGTAGGCTTGTGGAGAAGTTGAATTAAAGAGAGTGAATCACCCTTCCCTTCCCCGGCTTCAACCGGGTTTGGCCGTCTGGGTTGGTATTACCACACGAATGCTTTTTAAGTGGGTCGACTATCGAAGCTTGGGTTTCTTTTCCCTATACTACCCTTCAGTAAGCAGTGGGCAGCCTATCTGCGAAGATTTCAATACGAACCCCTCCTCAAACGTGCTAATTTAGCACTTTAGATAAGTCATGAAAATCTATATATATCTATATTACTAAAAGAAAAAAAAATGATAAAAATTTGATATTTGTTAATTTAATTAAATGATCATAGCGATTAGATAAGTCTTTCTAAAGTGCATGTTATATTTTTTTGAATTAATAATATTTTTATTAATTCTTTTCCTCCAAAGAAAGAGGGATAAGAAAGTTGGAGGAGATTGCCCCCAAACATAGATCCCTGAATATGAATGAACAGCTCTAGCAAGACAGTGAGCCACTCGATTTGCAATTCTCTTTACAAATTCAGCTCTAACATATTGTAGAGATGATAATAACAATTGACAATCATGGACTAAAGAACCCCAAATAGAGAACATAGGCTATACAGATTTAATTGTTTGCACCACTGGAAGGCAATCTGATTCAATGATGAAGTGAGATTTGTGTCTATGTGAAGCCAATTTTCGTAAAGTTCGTTTTCGAATAAATACAAATTTTGGCACTATTTTTTTAAAACAATCAAGTTGTAAGAGAAAGAAAGTGAAAATAGAGTTTGCCCAAACATAAATATAAATCATCCATCAATAGTAGTTTAAAATGCAAAAGCAGTGTAAAAACATTTAGATGATAAGTTAACAAAACTCATCTATACTAATGTAAGTATAGATGCACAATTATACACAACACCAAAACAACTGGGAGCCCGACCTTCAGTATCGCACCGCTAACCTCGCCGCTCACGGAGTCCTGTCCCTGATACCTGTCTCTCTGCACACAATTCAGCAAAACACGAGTGAGTATTTTAAAATACTCAGTAAGCTTTCCCTCAGTGTCACTACTATGCTGAGGTGCAGGGCAGTCCTCGGCCTCCGTGGCCTATCCTCCCTCATGGCGCCCTAAAGTCATGCCACAACAAGTTATTTATACGTTCAAATCATAATCACATTCATAAATCTCATATAAAATCAGAATCACAATCAAGTCATATCATTTTACATTTTTACCACTATAACGCATATCACCTTCCTTTAACATAAGCCTCAAAGTGCCATCAATCCAAGCAAACCACATCAAACCCCACACGTATACAATTTCACATAAAACGCATAACATGATCTCATTCAGGAGCACATATCATTAATCACAAGTAATCTGTCATGATTCACAACAATTCATAACCATACAAAATATATCACAATTCACATGACTATATCGACACACATATGCTCGATCACAAATCAATTCATATCAGAGCCATCACGCATTCATTCACAAACTCATTTTATCCGATACAAGTCATGCTCCACCACACATAAATCATATAAGATCACGTCTCAATATCAATGCAGATCAATGCAATGTATGCAAGTGAATGAGAATGAAATGCTAATGCATTTTCGCACACATATGTATCCCGGGGTCTGAAATAATCGGGTCTAGCCCGACATCAAATCATCGAGCTCTTGCTCGGCATTAATCATCGGCACTGGCCTGGAATCAATTCACATTTGGGCTAATCCCCCATTTTCTCACAATCGGGCTAATTCCCCATTAAATCACAATCCATCGGGCCTTGCGCGACATCGAGCTCTTGCTTGGCATAACCATAACATTAAGAGTCATGCTCTTATGTTCTCAATCATTGGGCTAATCCCCCATTTTATCAAATGTGAGCCATATGCTCCCTTTTTCTCAATACATGAACATACACGTGCTCATGCCAATACAGTAATCATATTTATGAATGCAACTTCATGCAATTCATCTCAATTATCTCAAAAACATATGCACATGAATGTTCCATAATCAGCCATACCACAATATCAATCAACATATTCACATGTGTAACTCAATGGGAGTGCAGAACATAGTCCACAAAGAACACTCGCATCGTGCATATGACAATGTATATGATTTACCACATCATTCTCAATTATATAACCACATATAACGTATACGGTCAACTCGATCCAAGCAATCACCAAATCATACGGAACACGCATAACGTACATTAGAAAGTTCAACATTTTCATTATAAGCTTTATGCTTACGTTCATACCATACTTAACACCTCGTTCATACATTACCACATACTTTTATTCTTTTCTTTAATTCATTTTCCATATAAATCACATACATAAATCATATCAGATTTTGTAATCATATCCATAGCATTCATGTCGGGCCATTTATATCACCTTTACATTATTGTATACCATACTTTAAGCTTTTACATCAATAGACCAAACCATACAAGATCAAACACTCACAACAGTCATTGTTCTACAACCAGACAGTGGGAAACGGCCAAGGGGAACGACTTATTGGCCGTTTCACCTGGCCGTTTGGTCCTGACAGAAAATTTTCCCTTAAGGAACGACCATGGGAAACGGCCAAGCTGGCCGTTCCCTGGCCGTTCGCACCTGCACGATCCCAAACCAACATAATTCATCATTTAACACATTTATCTCTTTTCCCCCTTTGATCATACATTCAATTTATACACTTAATCTATTCAAGCATTTTAGCACACTTTTGAGCCATTCTTTTCCCAACCATATACACTTTATTTCATCACAAACATACCATTAATCCACATCCATATACACTTGCAAGCCACTAATTCATAAATCATCCGCGTAAGTTTAACCAACCGGCACATTTTCAATCGCATTACATATATACATCAATTTGCATAATCCAAACAAATCCACATAGCAATGCATGTACATATATATCATGATATAATTCAACATACTTATGTTCACACCACAGTTTATAGCTTATTCATACAAGTCAACCAACAAGCACAATGTGATTCCTTTCATTCATATACCTTCGAATTTCATTACAAATTGCATCCATAAAACCTACCATTATAGCTCAAGGCACAACAATCAAACAATTCACAATATGCCACCACTTATATATTAACCATTTTCAATATCTCACAACTCAAAACATTCCATAACGTAAACCATATAAAACACGTTTACAATCATAACTTACATATAATAGTATGCAATCAATCCATACATATTTTCACAATCGTTCTTCTATGCCTAACAATCCCAACAATTCATTATAGGCCATCATTTAATCCATTTGTTACAATAACGCATCCATAACTTCTTAAAGTAAGTGTCAAAATGCACTTACCTCGAAATCCGCGCACCGGCCTCCGGCTCAACCTCGTCCCGAGCACTGAGTACTACCTCTTACACATAAACGAACCACATTTCGCGTATTAAACCCCTATTCAACTAATTTTGTAACGCCCTCTATTTTTCATAATTTTAGGGAATTTTGTGGAATATTTTATAAATATGCGAATAAATTTTTCGCGAAAAGTATTTAATAAAATATTAGTGAAAGAGCGTAGAATAAAGTGAGATTTTAAAATTGAGTGAAGTTAGAAAGACCGGGAGAGAGAAAAATCAAAAGGATGATCATTAATTGAGCTGGGGGCAAAACCGTCATTTCAAAGGAATATAAATGTCTAAATGGTACCATATTTCTACACACTCCATCCATTTCCACGTTCTTCCTTGCCAAACCTAGAGAAAGTTTCCATAAACCCTAACCAAGCTTGAAAATCATCGAACTTTGGCGATTGGGAGTTGTAGGAATCGATAAAGAGCTGGATTCGGTGAGTTTTCTTTGAAACTAAACTTGTAATCTCGTTTTTATGC
>CANYCX010924041.1:0-18905 GCA_948193385.1 Breynia disticha f. nivosa | reverse complement strand
ATCTCTTAGCTGGATTTGATGATGCTATTGCTGATGGTGTAGATATCATAACTATCTCAATTGGATCACGTTCACCTCTCCTGTTACGTACTGATGCCATTGCCATTGGAGGTTTCCATGCAATGGTGAAAGGAATACTCACCATGCAATCTGCAGGTAACAGTGGTCCTTCTCTAATTTCAGTTACAAGCTCCGCCCCATGGTTGCTAAGTGTTGCAGCCAGTAGCATAGATCGCCGCTTTGTTGATAAAGTTACACTCGGTGATGGAAGAACCATAGTTGTAAGTATTATCATCGACTTCTCCATTTTCTCCATTGATTACTATTGTTTTGAGTTAAAACATTTAAGTTGGTGTTTTGCAATAGGGGAACTCAATTAATTCATTCACTTTAAATGAGACAAATTATCCTCTTGTGTATGGGAAGGAAGTTTCAGAAAAGTGCAGTGAAATCAAAGCGCAGTAAGTTCCACACCTTGACCTTTTTTTGCTGGTGATTTAAGTTTCTGAGTGTTATCACATTGTTATATTTCAGAACTTGCGAATTTGGATGTGTTGATCGCAACAAGGTTGCAGGAAAGATTGTGCTGTGCCGGAACTTCTATGGAACGAGTGCGAGTTCCGGTACGGGCGCAGTAGGGGCGATTGTTCTACATGGCATTAGAACAGATGTTTCATATATTAATGCATTCCCAGTGTCAACATTAAGCGACGAGGACATTAATTCGGTAGTTTCATACTTCAATTCTTCCAGGTATATATGCTTTTCACCTTCATTAAATCTGGAAAATCAGTGCCTTGGACTTGAAGGTATCATTGCTCTGATCAAATCTTGTTTTACAGTCAGCCTACAGCAAACATACTAAAGAGTGAAACCACTGCAGATTCTTCTGCTCCCATAGTTGCTTCCTTCTCTTCTCGTGGACCAAATGTTATTATAAGAGACATTATGAAGGTAAATGTTGTTGATAATCTACTGGATTTTTATTCTTTCTACTGTATATGCTGTGGATTTTTCTGAAAGAATGTTGGAACTGCATTGCAGCCTGACGTTGCAGCTCCAGGAATAGATATTTTGGCTGCATATTCGCCTGTAGTTTCACCCTCAGGATATAGTGAAGACACGAGGCGGGTTAAGTACAGCATAATATCTGGCACCTCCATGGCTTGTCCGCATGCAGCTGGTTTAGCTGCATATGTCAAGTCAGTGCACCCTGACTGGTCCGCTGCAGCCATCAAATCTGCTATTATGACCACAGGTTAGTGACTCCTGATGAGTTTGCGAGAAACTAGAGTTTGTTAATTGCAGCAAATTCTCTCTGTATATTGTAGCTCGGCCGATGAATGCAACAGCGAATCCTGATGCTGAATTCTCGTATGGATCCGGACATATCAATCCCAGCAAAGCTATTGATCCAGGACTTGTTTATGAAGCTGACAAAGAAGACTACATTGAAATGCTCTGCAGCCTCGGATATGAAGCAAGTGTGATCAGACTCATTACAGGAGATAATAGCACCACTTGCAAATCGAAAACCAGACCAACAATTGATCTAAACTACCCTTCCATGACATCTCACTGTGTCTGCAATAATGGATTTGAAGTTACGTTCAATCGAACTGTCACAAATGTTGGTCCTGCAAATTCTACATACAATGTGACAGTAATCTCTAGCACCAAACTTAATATCACAGTAGTCCCACAAGTTCTTTCATTTGAGTCTGTAAATGAGACCAAAAGTTTTGAAGTGAGTGTGACTGTTGTAGGAAATGAGACATTTGGAGAGATGAGGTCTGGTTCACTTGTGTGGTCTGATGGCACCCACAGTGTGAGAAGTCCAATTGTTTTGTATGCATTAATTTCTTCATGAAAACTTAAACAAATTATGTGATTTTGATCCTATAAGAATAGTGCAAAGCTTAGCATAAAAAGATAACAATAGCTTCCACTTTATTTGGAGCTTAAATGTTCCAGTTATCTGGAGAATAGGAGTGAACAAAAAACTGACAGAATCAAATCGACATTAAAACTGATTAAACCGATCTAATGGTTAATGAACCGAACAGTTTATCTAAATGATAGTTCAACTATGAATTTTATAAAATAAAAACCGAACTCATCGATTCGGTTAATGGTTTGATGAAAATACCAGCCCAAATACATCCATGTGCACGGAAAACAATGGCAACAACATTTCATGGAGTCCAATTGTTAATTGCTTGTTGTATTTTGTAGTGCAATATATTTTATCTATCTCTAAATAATTTTTTTACCTTATAAAAATTAATTTATCTTAAAATATCAGTTACTTTATAAAATTAAAATTCATTTTATTTAAATTTTATATTATTTTAAAATTTAATTTAATTTATATTACAATAAATAATATTTTCATATTATTTTATAATTTAATTTTAATATAAAAGCATTTTAATTAATTCATTTATATTCTAATTACTAATATAAAAAAAATTAACAAGTATTCCAAAATAAAATAAATATTTCATTTATATTCGATTTTAATATCAGAACAGTATGAACTTAGTCCCAAAAAAATAAAAACAAATAAATTCTGCAATTAATCAAACTTTTCATTCTTGAAAGTAACCTGTCATTGCTGATTAAAAAATGTGTCAGTAGAGGAACTGAGAATGTGGCAAGTGGGAAAACCAAGGCCATGAAACCTAACACCTGGGCCGTCATTTATGAACACAACACGCACTTCATTACATTTGACAATATAATATTAAAAAAATAACAATCAAGTGGTAAAATAATACAATTTTTGTGTATACGAATTTAATTTTTGTAATATTTATGTCGTGAACAACGATATTTAATGAAGAGGAATGATACGATTACGATCTGCGTAAACCGGGAGATTTGTCATCGCTACAGTATATAGTTTTAATAATCTATGCGGGCAAAGGTGGACAATGTTTGCTAGACATACCTGTCACCGCATGTTTAGGCAGATCCAATATTATTGACTGACTTATCTGCAAGACTGCAACTTAGTTTGTTCCTAATCAACCTACGACACGAAATTTCGGGATCCTATAATCACGATCGTGTTGCCACGTCAACTCTTTCTTTGCTTCTTGTCTTAAATTCCCATTTCCATCTTACTTTTATGTATCAAATCCATGCCTTAATTGAGGACTGAAGTGGGGACTGAATGTTCTGCACTTTGGGGTTGTTGTAATAACTTCTCGAGCTATCTTCTTCATATGTTAGGTATGGTGGTGGTGTTTTTACAGCTTTTTTTACAAGCTGATTTTGTTTATCAGATCAAATTCTCATCTTGGTCCTGTATTTCTTGGTTAGTTTATGCCTGTGTTCTGGTTTTCCCAACTATGGTTTGAGCAATGTCAAAATCTTGCTCCAATTTTTGCCATGATTGTTTCTTGTTTTTCTTCCTTCTTTTTTGTTACAAATTGGGATGGAGTTTTCTTTTTGGTTGTGAGAATTCATTTCATGCAATTAATTTGCTTGAGCATATTCTTCAAGTTGGATTTTGATCATTGAGATTTGAGATGGTGGAGTGATTGCTGGAATATTATGCATGAGCTTGTAATGGAATTATTGATGTTTTTTGTTTAAATAAGTAAACTTTTGCTTATTTAGGATCTATAGTTTTGTTTTTACAGGTTTAATTTATTTGGCAACAGAAAATCTGATGTAATTAATGATTTTTCTATCAGGGCGAAGTGCGAATTAATACAGATAGCAGAAAGATACAGAACTGTACTAGCATTGTTAATTTCAGGGATTTCTATCTGAAATACACTTTGAGAAGAAAACAATGCCAGGAGGATTCATTTGCAAGGAAATGGTAGAATCCACCGTTGCATGTGCAGATTATGCTTTGGAAGCATCCAGTGGCGAATCAAGGGTTTCAGCCTCGCGAAAATCTGCTCTGCGCATCGGTGCAAATGGAGCAACACCAACCACTGATGTGCAGGATCTACTTGAATGTCCTGTTTGCACGACTTCCATGTATCCTCCAATTTACCAGGTATGATCATTTTCTGGGGTCAAAAAAATGAAATTTGTGAAATATTTGCTTATGTACTCCTTGGTGAACACACAACGATGTCGTGATGGAGCATGATTTGTTGTTATCAATTGCTTGATGAGTTTTGATCAATTTCTTGTTATGTATTAGAAGAAGTGGTGTGTTTATCACTGTTTGCATACGAAATTATGCATCTCTTGCTGATCATTTTTAAGTAGTTAGTCAATTTTGGCCGTGTTTTGGATCGGTATTTTGAGTCCTTGGCATGGTTTTGATCCAAAATACTTCCTTGTTTTTACGCTCAAATTGCGCATACACTAGTGTGACAGTATCATACTCTGTCCCTTAGTAACTTACTGATTCTGTGTGTGTGACAGTGCCACAACGGCCACACGGTATGTTCGTACTGCAAAGCCAGAGTACACAACTCCTGCCCGACATGCCGCGGAGAGCTGGGGAACATAAGGTGTTTGGCTCTGGAGAAAGTGGCTGAATCGCTGGAACTTCCATGCAAATACCAGAATTCTGGTTGTTGCGAGATTCTTCCATATTACTGCAAGCTGAAGCATGAAAAGAACTGCGCATGTCGTCCATACAATTGCCCTTATGCCGGTGCTGAATGCCCATTCACTGGCGACATTCCGTCACTGGTTATCCATCTCAGGAATGATCATAAGGTTGATATGCATGATGGAAGTACCTTCAACCACAGATATGTCAAATCCAATCCTCAAGAAATCGACAACGCTACATGGATGTTAACCGTAAGAGTTCTGTTTGACCACAAACGCTATCAAAATCAAGAAATTTCAGATGAATCATTGATCAATCTCTTTCTGGTACAGGTCTTCAATTGTTTCGGCAGACAGTTCTGCTTGCATTTCGAGGCATTTACGCTAGGAATGGCACCGGTTTACATGGCATTTTTAAGATTCATGGGAAGTGAAGACGATGCCAGGCAATTCAATTACAGCCTAGAAGTTGGAGGCAATGGCAGGAAGCTAATATGGCAAGGAATTCCCAGAAGCATCAGGGATAGCCATAAGAGAGTCCGAGACAGCCAAGACGGACTGATCATACAGAGAAACCTGGCTCTGTTCTTTTCCGGCGGCGACAGGCAAGAGTTGAAGCTGAAAGTGGCCGGACGCATTTGGAAAGAACAATGAGATACTGCTCAGACATATTCCTTAGGACATTGTAATACAAATAGTGTAGAAGTTCATGTATATTGTTAGCTTAAAGCCACCACATACTTCAGACTTCTGAATCAGTTCAGAAAGCAGCCTCTTTAACTTTTTTTCCTGTAAACATGGCGCAAATTTCTGATCTTTCGATCCTTCTGCAGGAATCTAGGCACAAGACTTCAACGAATTGAAATAGGTTGAGAAAGCAAATTATGAAGTAGGATTGTCTAATGTTTAGCTCAAAATAATATGAAGTTAGGCAAACTGAGCTAAAGAAATGTTTAAATAGCATAAAACGTAAAATATTTTGTCGTTTTCGTATTATATGCATATATGTTATTTGTTTATTATGTTTTTTAAAATAACTATAGCGGTTTTAGAGTTTTTTGTAATTTAAATTAGTATTTTTTAATATTCCTGACATGAAGTATGTTATTTAAAGATTTTAGGAGTCGTCAAAACTAAACAACTGAGGTAATAACAAAATTAATAGAAATTTTAATTTTTTTAAATGAATTTATGAAAAAATTAAAAATAATTCAATTATTTAAAAATAAAAAAATTGGATAATAAATATGCATGTAATTAGTCATGATAATTTTACACAACCTTGGCAAATAACAACATACGGCGCCGTTTCTGTGTTGTAATTAAACGACACCGTTTACACGGACTATTTCTAGTTCATCTTCAAGCTCTAAAACCCTAAACCCTTTCGAAACACCAAAACCAAACTATCAACAAGAAAACAGAGAAATGATGATAGCAAGACAACTGTCAACTTCAAAATCAAAACTAAAATCACTTTTCACAGTCTCTCTTTTACCTCAATCCATCACAAACTCTTCATTTCCACAACACAGCACTTCAAAACAAAAACCTTCATTTTCACTTCCACATTTTTCGTTTTTCTCCACAAAACCCTCAAATTCAACTCCCAAGCAACCAAATTTCACACAATTAACGCTCACAAGAGACGGTAATTATGATGATGCAGCTTCACCGGAGACAGTATGTCCCGGTTGTGGGATCCACATGCAGGACTCAAACCCAAAGCACCCTGGTTTTTTCACAAAACCCTCAATTAAAAATCCTAATTACAAAAATGAGGAAAATTTTGTGCCCATTTCGTTTGAGACAGAATTTTCGAATTCTGTCAAAACGGGTTGTCCTTTTGAGCCGCAAAGTGAAGGACTTGAGAGTGATATGAATCAAAAGAGAGAGAAACCATTGGTTTGTGCAAGGTGTCATTCTTTGAGGCATTATGGAAAAGTTAAAGATTTAACTATGGAAAATTTGTTGCCTGAATTTGATTTTTATCACACTGTTGGGAGACGTTTGGTCGCAGTTTCGGGTGCCAGGTCAGTGGTTTTGCTAGTTGTTGATGCTGTAGATTTTGATGGATCATTTCCGAAAAAAATAGCGAAATTAGTTTCTGATGTGATTGAGGAGAATTTCAGTGCTTGGAAAGAGGGGAAGTCCGGAAATGTTCCTAGAATGTTGCTTGTAGTTACCAAGATTGATTTATTACCTAGTTCGTTATCTCCATCTTGTTTCGAGCATTGGATTAGGCAAAGAGCTAGACAAGGCGGAGAGAGTGGTATTAAGAAGGTGCATTTTGTTAGCGCTGTGAGGAATTGGGGAATGAAGAGTTTGGTTGATGATGTGGTTGAATTAGCTGGAGCTAGAGGGAGTGTGTGGGCTGTTGGTATGCAGAATGCGGGGAAGAGTACGTTGATTAATGCGATGGGGAAGTGTGTTGGTCTTGCAGATGGGAAAATTAGTTACTTGACTGAGGCGCCTGTGCCAGGTACTACATTGGGGATTATTAGGGTTGAAGGTGTTCTTCCGGGCCAGGCGAAGTTGTTTGATACGCCGGGGCTTTTGAATCCTAATCAGATTACGACAAGGTTAACTTGGGAGGAGCAAAAGCTTGTTCACATTAGTAAGGAGGTGAAACCAAGAACGTATAGAATCAAGGTTAGTTTGCTGAAATGGGCTCTTTCATGTTTAGGATTAGGAATCTCCTGTAATAGGGGAAAGTTCCTTTCAATTGATTTTAGTGTGATGTGAATTCAGCCATGTGTTGACATTTTTTGGTCTTAACAGGAAGGTCATTCAGTTCATATTGGTGGCTTAATGAGGTTAGACATTGAAGAACTATCGGTTGATTCTATGTATGTTACAGTGTGGGCATCTCCTTATCTGCCATTGCATATGGGAAAGACGGAAAATGCAAACAACATGATGGAGGAACATTTTGGCCGTCAATTACAGGTACCGCTTTGCCTTATATCTTTATGAATAGGCGAGAAGTATTGTCTGCATTATAATGATGAAACGCTATGGAGAGTTATCTGAGAAAGTACCGATGCCAATCAGTAGTTTAATAGTCTATATCTATGTTCATTTTCGCGATCTTGTGTTTCTTTTCCTAATGATCAATGTTACTTGAGCTGCCTATGCAGATGGCCAAAAAGCTCATATTTTTATCTTTGATGGTTAGAATTAATGATTGTGATTTGATGTTGGCTTCTTTATGCTTCTTTCAGCCTCCTATTGGCGAGAAAAGAGTTAAAGAGCTCGGAAAATGGGTCAGACATGAATTCCGTGTCTCTGGGAATAATTGGCAATCAAGTTCTGTAGATATTGCTGCAGCGGGTCTTGGTTGGTTTGCCATTGGGCTTAAAGGTGAAGCAGTTGTAGGTGTATGGACGTACGAGGGAATCGATGTTGTTCTTCGCAATTCTTTGATTCCTGACCGGTCACAGAATTTTGAAGTCGCGGGATTTACAGTATCGAAAATCGTTTCCAAGGCTGACCAAGCTTTGGATAAAGCACATCACAAAGGTGAAAAGAAGAGAAAACAGAATGAGAAAAAGGTAGTTGCCCTTACAGAATGAATGTCAGAAACATTTGATCAAGATATACTCTTTTCTAAAAGACTAGTTTAGATGAAGCAGTAAATGCTCTCTCTTCAAATTTGCAACGGTGGGGACTGAAAGAACAGGTCTTCAATCTCCATATCTGAAAATTTTGCTAATTTCATCCCCAGATAATGCATCACTGAGGCATTTTTCTTGATACATATGATCTGGAGAAGGCTGTTTCTGCTTCATTTTTTATATAGTTTTATCTGTTGTTGCTCAGCAATTTTTCTACTGTAATAAGACTTTTACAAGACTGATGGTGAAGACTGATGTATTGTTGTGTAGATAGCATAAATAAATAGTAAATCTAACTCCACCTTCAACATTTTCTACAATGTATTTGTTGAATCTCATTCAATCATATTCCAATAATGATCAAGTCAAGTGTGCTTGTTATTCTCTTCTTTTCAATGCATCATGATTTGACAGATTACATAACTTAGGTGAGAATTGCAGAGTTTGAACTGAAATGATGATGCATGTTAGACCATGCCATGCTTTTTTGGCATTTCAATTGAAATCAGTCCGGAATGATGCACTCCACTTTTGAAAGCTTACTGTATATTAAATGTTGTCTGAAGAGGAATGACCTCATTGTTTGTGGAACAGTTGTACCAGGAAAGTACAGCTCAGTACAGTATAATACATAAATGTTTATGTTACATCTGCAATCTCTCATGTGAAATGTCAGATTATTTTGTTGTAATGGCACTACACAATCTTGAATTGCCCACCTATGGATTAATAATTTTATATATATATATATATATATATATTTATATATTTATTTATATTTTTTTAAATTATTGTTTTGATTAGGTAAATCAATTATTCAGTCCTTTTTTTTATCCTGATCTCATAAAATTAATGAATACTGATACTTTTTTCTTCTCCAAAACACTTCTAAACTCACTAACAACCGTGTCAACTTGACTTTTCTGTGATCTAATTTTAATAATTGGTATACTTCCAAGAAATACAGATGAATCAGCTCTCAATTTATAAAATCTTTGGACTTTATCTGCATATTTGATTTGTAGCTACTTTATTAACACTTGAAGCTTAAAAAACAGAAATCTACGATCAAATATGTCCAAATCATGACAAACATGACTCCAACAAGAGTTTTAAAATAAAAAAACTACCAGAGACCATAGTAATCCCATATCGTAATATAGAGGTGTTTTTGGTGAGAATTGATCAAGGTGGTAATGGAGAGTGAATCAGAATCGAGTCCTCTAACACCCTTGTTGAAGAAACGTAGTAAGGGTAGACTGAGTCGAAAGAACTCGGTGAATACATTAAAGACTGATTTCTTTTCAAGATTACCTGACAAAGTCAGAGTTGGTATTGATGTTGAAGCTCCTTTTCACATTGATATCTCCAAAACTAAAGGATTGACTGAAGGTATTTTTGATTGGAGTGAATGGTTTTTCTTTTTTCGTTGTTTAATGAGGAAATTGAGAATTTTATGAAGTTTTTGAGGTTGGTATGGTATAAATTTTGTAACTTTATGAGGAAAAGTGAAAAAGATTGATTCTTGCTGTGTTTTTTGTTGTTTTATCAAGCGTTAAATAGATGATTTCTGTTGTACAGATGAAAAAGATTACTATGAAAGGCAATTAGCTACTTTGAAGTCATTTGAGGAAGTTGACATTTCGGTAGAATCTGATTTCATTCCAGAGGATGATGATGAAGAGCAAATTCAGGCAGAGAGAGCTATGAAAATCTCCAACTATGCAAATGTCGTGCTCTTAGCATTCAAGGTGAGTTCGATGCGTGTTTCGATTCGTTAGATCAGTAACCAATAAGCTTACTAGAGCGATCTGTAGAGCTAAGGAGTTGAGAGTTTTCGAGTTTTAATGGTATGTTAATAATTTCATCTGCAGATATATGCTACAATCAAGAGTGGTTCCATAGCCATTGCTGCTTCGACCTTGGATTCTTTGCTTGATCTATTGGCTGGTGCTATACTTTGGTTTACTCATCTATCAATGAAAAACATAAATATATACAAATATCCTATTGGAAAATTGAGAGTACAACCTGTGGGAATTATCATCTTTGCTGCTGTTATGGCTACACTGGGTATGTTCTTCAGCTTCATAACTTCTATGGATCCGAAATTACGTAACTAATCTAGTTTTCCGCGAATCTGACTTATTTTTTTCCTGGTTTCATGTACTAGTAAAGAGCAATATTGTGATAGTCTTTCAATTCTTTTGTAGGATTTCAAATATTTATTCAAGCAGTTGAAGAACTAGTTAAAGATAAAGCTCCTGATAAAATGACTTCAAATCAATTAGTTTGGTTATATGCAATCATGATTGCTGCCACTGTGATCAAATTAGGGCTTTGGATTTACTGTAAAAGTTCTGGAAACTCAATTGTTCGTGCTTATGCAAAGGTAATTTATTCTACTTTCTCAAAGGATACTATTTTGTTGTGGATTTTGATATCAGTTGTATAACTTCTTGCAATTTTGATTCACAGGATCATTACTTTGATGTGGTTACGAACGTGGTGGGATTAGCTGCAGCCGTCCTTGCAGATTATTATTACTGGTGGATTGATCCTGTTGGTGCTATTCTGCTGGCAATTTACACAATCTCAAACTGGTCTTTTACTGTTATGGAAAATGCAGGTTTGTTATTTGTTCTTAGTAATTCCAAATGCAAATGATTGATGGAAAAAATGTTTGGAATCATGCTCCTTTGAGCTTTACGTTATCCATGGAGGATTCTAATGTTAGCTTATCCATGCAGTTTCCCTGATCGGACAGTCTGCTCCTCCTGAATTCTTACAGAAATTGACATACCTTGTCATACGGCATCCTAAAGTAAAGCGTATTGATACCGTTCGCGCTTACACCTTCGGCGTTCTTTATTTTGTTGAGGTTTGATATTGATGAGGTTTGAGGGTGTAACAGTTGCGAATCAATAAATTGCAGGCTGAAGTTTGCTTGTTTTTATATGAAAATAGGTTGACATTGAACTACCAGAAGATTTGCCTCTGAAAGAAGCACACGCCATTGGAGAGAGCTTGCAGATCAACCTCGAGAAACTCCAAGAAGTCGAGCGCGCATTCGTTCATTTGGACTTCGAATGCGAGCACAAACCTGAGCACAATATCTTAAGCAGGCTTCCTAACAGTCAGCCTTAGCATCAAATTGTGCACAGAAGAATGGATCAAGAATCTGAGGGTAGTAATCTAGCAAATCACTACTTTCTGGTTAAGGAAGCAATAGTTGTATTAAAGAAGAGATGAATTCTCAAAGAGATCTATGCTTGTCAATCTGTATCATGGCAAATCAAATCTTCATTTCTTTTTTTTTTTTTTTCAAAAGCTGATTACAAGCACTTTTTGGATATGTTTACAGTCTCATTATGCCTGCAAAAAATTGACAATAACAAGAGAAACACAATGATCCTTAGGCAAATATGAATACAAATACTAATAACTGTTGTTATATGTTACTTTCTAATAGAGTTTCACATCAAAAATAGAGAGAAAATGTACAATATATAACCGGAAATCTCTCTCCTATCACTAAGGTTTAAATGGGAATGACCGGCTCATGAGGATGTTCAACTAACCATTGGACCTTGATTACAATTTACCCATGCGTGAATGTCAGTTGTCTTTTGATTGATAAAGGCCGGAACCATTTCTTTGACAAATACGAACCTGACTATCCAAAATCTCGTAACTGCAACATGTATATAACTGCCAGAACAACTGAAGATCAAATATCAGTGCCTTTACCTGAAGTATCAGTCTGCAGCTGACATTTTTACTGAAAGTATATGCAACAAGGATGAGAACTTACTTAAGAATTAGGAAGTATTCGGCCATTGTACATCTTGTCGAGTAATTGTCGTGCATCAGGTCTCCTCAGAAGACCTTTGTTGTTTGGTAAGCCAGTGCCTAAACAAACAGGACAGACAAGTTTTCCTCGACCTGCTCAATGAAGAAATTGGATTACTTTTCATGGAAAATCACATTATCCCCGAGGAAATTCCATTGAAACTAAACAAGAAACACTTGGCAAATAGAAAAAACAAGAAAATTTAACAAGAAAAATGGGAATGGAAGCAGAAAAAAGCCTGGCGAGGCAATTCTGGAATTGCAGAAGAGAAAGGATGCAGGGATACCATAACAATTAGGACATTCTGTGAACTCGTAAACATCCTTGGCTCGCTTTCTGTTAAGGGCTTTCCATTTTCCTGTACCACCACACATATCACCTGTATAAAATGTAAACAAACTCCTTATGGAACATTCTAAACAAATAGTGAACAGAAGATTTTGAAAAAACCAATGTAATGCACACAATCATGTTCATGAATAGTCAGAAAATAACGGTTATTAACTCACAAAGCACCGCGCCGCTTCCCTGACAATTGCGGCACACAGGTCGTTCTTTTGCATCCAGAGCGTCTGCCTTTGGGACAGAAAATGAGGTTGCAGAAGTGCCTATTAAAGTTACTGCAGAACACAAGCAAGTAAGACACTGACGCCTTGATGTTGATACTTGGGATTCCTGCAGCATCAAGATCAAAATCCTCTTCCAATGTCATTAACATTATCAGACAGTGCCATACAATTCTCAACCAGTCAAATCTTTGCATATAGCATTTTAGAACATGTGATTCTCCAAGCCTAATCATGGTGCATTCTTGTTTCTTCCATATTTAACGGCACAAGGCACTGAAACAAAATTGATATTAAAATTGATATCAAAATCACAAAATAATTTGACCTTGTGTGACTCTGAAGTCTCATCTGAAGCTCCAGAACTGCAGCTCCTATTTTCCAGACTCGATCTCACGCGAAATCCAACAGACTTGGAATTGAATGCTGTTTATAGTACAAGAAAAGGTAAAAGAAAATCATAAGAAGACACGTATATCTGCTATAAATTTTAGGTAAAAAAATCAGCTGAAACAAGATATCACAAAGATGCCAGCTTTTCCTTCACTTATATCCAGAAAAGAGCAAGCCAAAGCAATTTTCATGGCCTCTTTAAATAAAGAAGTTAAGCCGTGACAAAAATATGGAAAACTAAAACATCTTAAAACCAACTAAATGGAGAAAGAATTCAACTGAAGAATGAAACAGAAGAAAGTGAACTCTTCTTTTTAATGAATCTTTCAATTTAGAAATTTCTCTTTCTATCTTATCTCGAATAGCTACAAGGAAAGTTCAATGTTTTAACAGCCAAATAAAACTGGACTAATATAACAGGATAGCAAACAGATAATCATACTGTTTTAAGCTAAAATGAACCAGAGAGGACAGAAAGACTTACAATGAAGAGGTGATGTTTTGGAAGAAGATGAAGAGAGAAGTTGTGGGATAGTAGAGAGATGAGAAGTAGATGATGCCATTCTATCTCTCTCTCTCTCTCTCTATCTTACTCTGTTCGAGCAAAAGAGCAAAAGATTTGGTATTTACAGGATGGTGTTGCTAAAACTTGTGAAGATGGATACATCTTTAGGTCCTTTATTTCCAAAACGTCCTGTCGTTTATCTTGTTTAAATGCATACATGCAATCGTGATAGGATTCTAATGAAGCCATTTCGTTTTTTTTTTCTCGACTGGGAATGCATTTTAGTCTTGTTGGTGTAATCTCAGTAACCTTACGGAGAATTACGCAAGGATGTGTGCATGAATACGGCCCAAAGCAGACACGATAACAAGATTATTACGAAAAATGTACGATAAAAGAAGCCAAACTACAGGATGAGCCTCGACAAGAGAGCTACTCACCTGGCCCTTCTATTTCCATCAGTGCATATTCAATTAAACTAATCTTCCATTTGTTCCATCATTTATTTCTTATTAGAGGTTAGTAGAAGTTGGTAGATCCCAAACATTTGATCAGCAGAAGCTCAATTCCTGTTTGATCATGAGCAAAAGTTCACCAACAAAGAGGAATATTACTGTCGAAATGAATGATCCCTATTTAAAAAAAAAAACAGACGTTTAATAGATGACATACAACATGGCTGGATTTCAGAACGAATCATCACATAATTATACAAATCGGAGTTGAAGCAGCAATTGGAGTTGAGGCCATTCTTTGCATGCTTCAAGAGAGAGCTTGGGAAAATTACATCTTCAATAACAAAGGTGTGAGATTCTCAATTGCTGTAACTAAGGCTCTATGCCAATTTCTCAGCAACCACATACACTAAACAAAGAAGAATAACTAACAAGAAGATACAGATATTCATTTCATTTTCTTCTTTGGACAAAATTCCTAGCCATTAAAGATTTCAAGAAACCGTACGCCCATAGCACAAGGATGCAAGATAGAGATTTTTCGCCCATTTTTCCTGAAAGAGTCACGAACACGTTTATCGTACTTTATAACTTACTAAAACTATCTGTGCATCACTTGTACAAGTTAAAATACCTTAACATGGGTGTTTGGAAATTGCGATGTTCGCAAAGTTTCCTGAGTTTCATCCCCGGGTTTGCGCCTGGGAATGCTCAATATAAGTGCAGCTTGGTCAAAAGTTGCAGCTGTAGCTGTAATTCGGAACCCATTGTCCCATCGCCGATGAATGCCCTCACTTGGGTAGAGAAAATCAAGTTCCACGACCTATTGAAGCAAATAGAAATATAAGATATGTTTAAGTTTAAAAATATTTGGAAAGACGGTAGTTGCCAAAACTGAAAAAGAAATTCGACCTGATCATAAAAGCCGGCATTGCGAGACATAACAATACCCCACCGGGTACCAGACGTGGCCATTGAGGTTACATGAAATCCTTCTCTCCACTTCTTGCTTATCCACTTGAAGGGGAAGGAGTCACTAACCTTATATGACTGTTGGCTGTAATGCGTGCCTGCATGAATTAAAATATAAACCAGTCGTTTAATCACCAAAAATGAACTACAAAAAGAGTAGCATAATGGATAAAACTAAGTCACTCTGGAAAAAGTGTAATACTAAAACCTCAAACAAAACAAAATACATTCAGACCTTTTGACATCACAACCAAAGAGCTTCCATTAGTTGCGCCAGCCACAGAACTAATGTAATAGTTCTTCTCCCATTGTTCCATGATCCATTCCTGTCGATTTTGAAAGTTTCTAAGTCTTGCTTCAATAGATTAGTTACACAACATATTCATAACAGAAACTTACCTTATGTAAGAAAAATGGAGATAGTTGATAGACTTGGTGTGTAAAACCAGTTCCGGCATCCATAATAAGTGCCCACATATTGGAACTAGATGCCACAGAACTTATAAGAAGGCCATCAGCAATTCCTTTCTCTACATGCTGTGCCAGTCTGCAATCTGAAACATTATAGTGGTACCTAATGACCCAAAATGCAGCACAAAAGAGTGAGAATTAAGATGTTACAACCAATTGCCAAACAATAATTCTAAAATTAGACCAAATGATGTGATCTGTTCACTCAAACACAGTTCCACCTCTGTTTCATTGGTTGTCTGGCGTTGTAAATAGAAATCCATTGGGTAGCAGGCACACCAAGGCGAACCTTCTTCTTGGGTTGCCCATCATCATCCTCATCAATATTCAACCTCCCACGTTTTTGACCAACAATGATCTAGCAACATATAGACGACTTACCATTCGAGAAACCAATGAACAAACATAAAAATATATTCTAGTATGTACTGATGCCGTCATAGTTACCTTTTGAGCACCCTCAGTATTTATTGGCCTTATGGCTGGATTGGGGCCTATCAGGTCCTCGAACAAGGATATCAACTTGGAGTAGTTAGGCTCCTCATCAAATTTCATATTCACCACAATCTCAAGAAATTGTTTCCAAGGTCGAGGGCAAAAGCGGCACAACATTTCTGGAGACGTTGCCATCTTTTTTTTACAAACTAAGAATGATTTATTGTCTCCCTAAGAATTATCAAAAACAAAAAGAATTAAACAGCCTGAACAAATAGATTAAACAAGAAATCCCAAGAAGATATCAAATTTCCACTTTGGCATGTTTTACCACCCTTATATGTACATCTGTATCAACAATCTACCTGATAGCCTTGCCATGGTAGTCTGCCTCGATGTAGAAAGATAAGTGTATATGCAAGAGACTCAAGGTCATCTCTCCTGCTGGCTGTTCGTCCCAAGTGAGCATGAACACTTGCATATCGAACTGTTCCCCTGGCAAAGTAAATAGAAACATGTATTATGACATAAGTTGAATAATTTCTAATTCAAAGAGAGCTGCATTTGGAAATTATTGATAGTTGCTTACCTAAACATATCGGGACGCTGGTCATATTCAACATGATGTCCACTGCCGCTGTCTCTCCACTTTGTAGCTGCAAATTTACATAATTGATTAGAAATTTGGAAGACAATGAAATTTATGAATTAATGGACTCACCTAAGCCAAGATCAACAAGAAATAGCTTCTTCTCTTGTGATGTGGATGGCTGTCCAAGCAAAAAGTTCTCAGGCTTTACATCTCCATGAACGTAGCTTAAGAAAAGCAGAAAAATTCAGATGGTAAGTTGCTGGAAAAAACTATTTAAAGTGAACTATTACTAAAGCTAGAAGCAAATCTCATTCAATTTGTGCTCAAAGAAAACAAGGAGCTATATATCCATACCCTTTTCCATGCATCTTCTCTAGGATTGATAGAGATTCAACTGCAATGCAAGCCACCATTTCTGGCGACATCCTGTTGACAGAGGAACAGAAAAAAAAAACAAGAAACTAAGTTCAAGGGGAGTGGTTGTCATGATGAAATCACAAACAGCTGGGTTATGTTGCCACATATGAATGCAGGCAGTATAGCAACAACCATACTTAGCCAGACAATGGTTGAAAAAGCCTTGTATGAGGGGCAAAAATAGAAACAAGAAAAACTAATAAAATACTTACGCCTGACCAGAAGTATTCCACACATCCCAAAGGCTAGGTCCTAACATATCCATTACCTGCAAAGCACAAACATTAAAATCAACAACTATATTATCAGCAGGAACAGAAAGCTTTAAGTTTGCAGTTCATACCATTACATAATAATCACCTTGCCGTCCTTTATAATGTACTTTCGGTACACCATGGCTACCACCCAGTTGGCTGACAAATAAATTACATATCATGAAATGCTAATCAGCAAAGTGAAAATAAAAATTGATTACAATCACCACAATACAATTAAATTCACTCACTTGTAAACTTGCCACTCATAAGGTGGGCCATAATTACATCCTTTGCTGTTACGATGCTCGAATTTCAACGCTACCTAACAACCACACTTGTAAATCTGTAAACTTTTCTAAACTTTTATATCATAAAACATAGTATAGCAGCAGAACACATTAATACCTCCATAGCTGCAGCTCCAGTGGCACTGTCATTTCCACCAGAAACACGACGACCAACGAAAACCTGACCAAACCCACCTTTCCCCAGCTTTCTTTCCACCTTATACATAGGTGATCCTCCCACTGAAACCTTGCAAAACACACACACACACACACACACACATCATAATCCAAATTTAATAATATCCAATGCATATAATGCAAAATAAATCATTTCCTCATTTCAATCAATTAAAAGCTTTATTCAGCAATCATTTCCGAACTTGAAATAACCATTAAACAATCGTCGATCATAATCAATATCCAAAACCCGAATAATCATTTCCAAATTTTAACTAATCATTTCATTTCCAAATCCCAATTTCAACTAAAATCGGATAAGAATTAAAACCTAAATTAAAAACAGTCCAAATTCAAACAACAGTAAAAAGATGAATCCACAAATAATTAAAAAAATACCTTTTCAGGAAACGGCGCCGTAGTTCCTTCATCTTCTTGGTTACCCTTATTAGCACTTAATCCTCCACTATCATCTGCCATGTCCGACGATATCAAAATTACCTTTTCGCCTTCTTCTTCTTTATCCTTCAATTTCTTGCTTTCAAATCTTATCCTAGCCCTTTTCTCCTCTCTCGCAGCAGCCTCCCTGGTGTTTACGTAATTTTCACCAGCGGGAGGGTTTGTTTTGCCTCTGCGTTTACGTCTTCGCAGCTCGAGCGTAGCTCGTACTCATGCCTAATCGATTTGTCGTCGATCATTGCAATGGCGAAATTGCCCTTGACATAGATTGGAACTAAATCGAAGAAACAAGTGGAATTTTGGCTTACTTGGGGAGAATTGAAGAGTAAAATGAAATTAGAGTTAGGGTTTGGGATGATTGAGGGGAGATTGGGGTTTCGAAAATTTTTTAGGAAGCAATTTTGGTCGATTTGACACTGTTTTCTACGGAATATTTACGTTATAAATATTATAAAATTAAACTCGTATTATCATGTTATAGTTTTAATAATATATTAACAATTGCTATTATATAAATTCGTATTAATTGAATCGTAATTATATTATAATATTTTTTATTAAATATTATTATTTATGAAAAAATATTATAAAAATTAAATTTATTGTATACTTATATATTGTGTTATTATATTGAAAAATTGACTACTAAAGATTTGAAAGTACAGTCAATTGTCGAAAAACGTTAACGTAAGGGTAAAAAAATACTTTTTTGGTGTCGAAAAATTCGACGAAATCCGTCAGAAATTTTTATTCCGACAAATTTATTTGTGATGAATTTTTTTCAACAAAATTTATCAAAATTCAATCATAATTGCATTTTTCTTCTAGTGTCTAAAAATATCACTCATTTTAACGAATTTCAATTCAATTTTTAGCCACAATAATCAAGGACAGGCGAAACTAAATACGAGGGGAGGGT
>CANYCX010923864.1:0-11360 GCA_948193385.1 Breynia disticha f. nivosa | reverse complement strand
TTTTGTCGTAAGAAGAAAACTTTTTTGCACATTTCTCATACTTCGAGCACACACAAATCCCAACCCTAAAAAAATGGAAAACACAAAATCATAAACCCCTCCCCCACACTTAAGTTTGAGATTGTCTTCAATGTCACAAGTAAACATGCAATCAAAGACATATTGAGGACAACTTCAGTATGTATAATGCAAATGCAAAGAAGAGAGAAAGGGAAAGAGAATCTTGTATATAATGTTAAGTGTAGGTGCATGACATGATTGAGGACCTTCAACTTGGTCATGCAAAGCTGCAATGGGCTAGCTCAAATGGTCGATTAGGAGAGTTCTCAGTTCAGTTGAGGAGGTATAAATGGTTAATTTTATTAGCATGTGTATTAAATACGTCAATTACATAGAGAATTGATGAGATTTTGGCCTATAAAAGAAAAACAATGTGTAGAGTTCAAAGGTGCTTAAAATTTTGAATAAAAGGTATTCGAATGGTCGGGAGTGCATGCCAAAAACGTGTAACTTTCACGATCGCTAGAAAACCTAAAGAAAATGAAAGTTTTCGATTGGCCGAGTGTGCACGCCAAAAGCAGGTCACTTCCGCGTCTCCTAGGAAACTAAATAAAAAGAAAAAAAGCACAAAAGAGAAAAGGAAAAGAAAAACATTGTTTGTGAAAAGAGTATAGAAGGCCAAGATTTTATCATTCTTTTTGTTATAGATTGTATGAAGATACTTTATGCTAATGAGCACACTAATTTAGAGATACCACCGAGCTTGAGGATTTTGACAATTGATTATTTGAGTCCTAAAGTAGCTTGCTTGGGCAAGTTTGGGTATCATTAACACTTGATCATTTCATGTGAAACGTTAGCATTATGCACTAGGGAGTCTGAACATGATCAAACCCAAATAATGCAATTCGATTGAACTCTTAAACCCGATATCATTCCATAAAGAGTAAGTGTAGGGGATTTTGATAGGACCATTTATACACAATCATTCCATACATTTTATGATGATTTTTGCTATGTTTTATAGCTAAAACGCATGAAAATAAAAGCTTTTAATCAAATACAGTTTTATCTAGGTGCATTTAAGAAAACAATAATTTTGCTATGATTTGATGGAAATGAGCAAGGATTGGATAGGAGCACTTTGAAGCACATGATTGGAAGACTTTGAGCTTTGTTTGGGACTCAAGACCATGACCAAAACATGGCCAAAAGATTTATCATGAATGCGGAAACTTGAAGTCATGAATGAAGGACTCAAATGATCTCGAATGTGACATGAATTAGGAAGCAAAATGTTGGACAGTTAATGAGTCACGAACGTGACTCATTTCACCACGAATGGAAGTCATTCGTGACTCTCAGTTTAGGTGGAAATTCAAGTCCAGAAGGTGAGTCCCAAACGTGATTCACCATGATCATGTTTTGGGAGTCATTCGTGATCTTGAAGCTGAGCAAGTGAAGCCAAACTTAGACAGAAACATCATCACGAACGTGGCTAGAGAACACCACGAACGTGGTTCATTTGGACTTTGGGCAGAAGGTAGGCCACGTTCGTGATTCGAAAGAATCACGAATGTGACTAAGAGGGATAAACATTTAACTTTGGGAATAAGGTGCACCACGAGCGTGGTTCCATCAATCACGTTCGTGATCCTTCAACTAAACCGCAAAAATGTGGTCAGAAGGTGAGTCATGATAGTGACTCACGATGATCACGATTGAGGTTGAAAGTGATTCAATTTCTTTTGGCTGGCACGAATTGGAAAGAAAGTGAGTCACAAACGTGACTCACTTGAACTACGAATGTGACTAACTTGCTGAAGGCAAAATCTTGGAGCAAAAATTGGGCAGAACATGGGTCACGAACGTGACGCATTTGAGTCACGAATGCGACCTTATAGATGGCCAGTGTGGCTCTTAAAAGATGGCCCAAATAGCCCTTAAATGGATAGGATTAGTTGGGGGCACTTCAGACATTTCATAAGGGGCTGAAAGTAGGCTATAAAAAGGATAAATTTTAGAGAGCAATAGGGAGAGCTTCAAGGGTTTTTCTTTCCATCTTTCTTTAGTTTCATGTCCTTCTTATTTATCTTTGTTATGTTTTTAACTTTATCCATGCTAGGCTAGACATTTTGTTGGGATTTTCCTAGGATGTAAATATATTATATGCTTGGTTACTTGTTGGATTTGAGGATTATCCTTGAATGAAATATATTTTGCATGAATGTTGAGTATTTGATTGGGTTTAATGACGAATGATAGTTTGGACATTTTTTGATTGTTTGCTTGAAGAGTACCTATTGTGATTGCGATAGACAGAGTGATGTAACTAGTTAACAGCATGTGAATAATCTATAATAATGACAGGCTAGGATTATATCTCATTGTATCTTAATTAATCGAATGCTAGCTTAGAACATTTGATTGCAACTTGCCTTATCATTCAACTTTAGTGATCTTATCATAGAATTGCAAAAGCCAAGGGATAAGAAGGCTAATCAGATAGTGTTAGCGTTCAATTGGATAGAAATATACCAATTGACGTCAATGTGTTTGATAAAATGCCTATGTGAATAATGGTCTTGCCTAATTTAATGTATCACAAAAGTAGAACATTATTTGGGTTTAAGGACGCAATTTTGAGCATCCCAAAATGCCTATGTGAACAATGGTCTTGCCTAATTTAATGTATCACATCGGCCTAGTACGCTTGCTAGACACCAATCAGTTTTCTAAACCAAAGTTTGTTTCCGTGTTTCATCGTTTAGGTAAGCTTCTTTGGGGTCTACTGATAGTTTTTAAAGTGTCAATTTATTTGGGTGTTGGATGTTCAGAGAGATTGGAATAAGGGTAAGAAGATATTTAGGGTTTGGATGGAAGATCGTAAGAATTAGGACATCTAGCATGGATTGGATGGTAGGAATCGTAAAATTATACTAAAAGGAACTTGGGATAAGCATTAATGGTGGTTGGTGAAAAGGGGAGGAATAAGTTATGCTAAGGGTAGGTAATATAACATTAATGAGAGAGTGTGGAAAGAAAGAGGAATTGAGCTACCTAAACACATATGCATAAGAACATCGTTAATCCTTCGTCTTTTCTTAGTTTCAAGCTCATGAGATTAATATAAAATCATAATTTGTTTAATAGGGAATCAGAATCACAGTGAGGGAGGTTCCCAACCGAGCTGTTAGGCGTTTCTTGCAAGGTAAGCAACACGAATGCAACTTTCCTTGTTTTGTATGCTCTTTGTTTGCCAAATGTTTGGATTGACTGTTTGATAATGTGATGATTATGTAAGTTGCTTGTATGGCTGATTAGGATATACATAATGTGATGATTATGTATGTTGCTTATATGGTTATTGATATGGTGGATTATGTATAGTACTTGTATAGTTGATTATAACATTGAGTGATGATTTTGTGTATTGGTTGGATTTTAGTTATAATTGGTCATGCTTGTAGTGCTTGTGGAAGAGGAAATGGATGAGTTGATTACATATGGGCATATGGTCATTGGCTATGTTTAATGAATTGGTGAGATTATGTTGACAATTCTTAAGGTTGAATGCATCATGGGATGTATAACATGGCATGAATTTATATTAATGCATGATTTGGTTATGTTGATGTTGCATATGACATTCATGCATATTGGGTTTTTAGGAAGCAAAAATGAAAGTAAAATGATAGCTCTTAGTGAGCATTGAAATGAGGGAGAGGTTATGGCTCTTGGGAGCGTAATTAGGGTTAGTATATAACACATACTATATCGTGGCACATTTGAAAGACTCGGTACACTTAAAAGTGCTCGGGTGTGCCAGGCCAAGTAAGGGTGTAAAATCTATGGTCTATAGTACTTTATAACCAATACTCCCAGTCGATGAGGTCCATTTGCAAACATCATTAATAATGGCAAAGAAAGGGCGTAGATTGAAATTAATATCTGGGATCATGACGGATCACATTAAGAAATGCCTTAGGGGTCATGCATTTGCATTCATTATGTTGCATCCATTGTGACTACGAAATTATGTTCTTGAATGGTAGATTATGAGAATGATGAGCTTGTTATGCTTGTTATGCTTGTGAATACGAAAGGAATTGATGCCATGAGTGGTAGATTATGAGAATGATGAGCTTGTTATGCCTGTGAATTATTGATATGAGTTGTGAATGTATTGGAAACCATGTGACTATGTGAATTTGAGTGTATACATTGTTATGTTCTTATGGAAATTGTGAGCTAACGTGTTTAGAAATGGATTAGTTTTGTTTAATAAGATGGTATGTTGATATATGGTTATATGATGATAGGTTGATTGCATGTGATTATATGTGTAGTTAAAATGAAATATGTTGGTTAATGAGCGAATTGAGATGATAATTTATGATAGGAAGTGTTAGTAAAAATGTGTAGTATGATTCTTAAGTTTTCATGCAGGAAACCAGAGATCCACATGTGATAGCAGCAAAGTACGCGCTTTCGTTGTGATCACATGTACTTTTGCTACGACAACGCATTTCTTTGCACAGAAACTATGCGGTGTGGTAGCGACAACGCGTAGTTGTTTACCACCAACGTAGACTTGATTGATGACGCATGAATCTTTGATTTTTTAAGATGCTTAAATACGGATTATGGTTTGAAACTGTATTGTCTTGAGTGTCTGACTACGATTTCATTGTTGAATAAGGTAACGTGAAATTGATTAAGTTTCTTGTATTCAATATGAATTAAAATGAAGATGAATAAAAATTGAAATAGGGAATGTTGTCCATTTTGGTAACTGCTGCTTATTGAGTCTCGCGACTCACTGTGTTTTATGTTTGCCGTGTGGGTAGGGACTTGAGGGGATTTTCTTTTGGACGAGAAGGGTAGACCATTTGTGTGATGCCAAATTTCGTAAAACTATTTTCGAATAAAGCCGATTTTTGGTACTTTTTTTTTCTTTTTTAAAAACAGAAAGCACACAAGAGAGCGGAAACCATAAAGGTAAGAGTTTCAAACCATGAAGTAAGAACAACATGACCATATTCAAAATAAAGTTAAATATGCGGAAGCTGTGGAAAACAGTTTTACATGTAATATTTGCTAACCAGTCCTATACTAACATATGCATAGGCAAGTAACACAAACATAACCCAAAAACCCTAGGAGCTCGACCTTCAAAAACTATCGCACCGCTAGCCCTGCCGAAAAAAGCCATCCCGTATACTTGTCACTCTGCACACATATACACAGCAAAATAAAGAGTGAGTGTGGAACTCATTTTTAGAAACCCATTTCCTTGATAAACATTATAATTTATAGAAATCATACAAAATCAAATCTAAAAACAGAGGAGAGAGAGAGTATAAAAGATATATACACTCTCATTCGTAAAATAAACACAAGCAAAAGCAAAAGAAGTTTGAAAGCATTGAAACTGAAAACTTGCGTGTATATACAAATGTACAACATATGTACAAATCCAAAATATCAAAAATGAAAACTGGAGCTCGACCTCTGATGTAAGCTCTGGAAGCACTGATCAGCTCTGTGGTACAATATTAAGCAGATACCTACAATCTGCACAATCATTTAAAACAATAACAGGGTGAGTATAAATAATACTCAGTAAGTATTCTTAGCTTTTAACTTAAATGATGTGCAAGGGAAAGCATAAATTAGCACAAGGATATGCGTATATATCTTGTCCCTGGGCATCCCCATATGCCAGTCAAACAAAACAATCCACACAACTATAAACACAACACATAGCTCAAGTATATTACATACATCAATATCAACAAATAGCAATTTATCGTTCGCACAGGAATCACGTATATAAATAGGCACACAGCCAATCAGATCACAAAGATCTCAAAGTATGACAGAAATGCAATTCTATGCAATAAAATGTCAATGTTAATGCAATTCCACAAAGGATGACCCGGGTATCTGGACCGCACATAGCTCAGCCCACAAAGAACACCTCTGGACCACACTGGAGAGGTTTTAGACCGTACACAGCTCAGTCTATAGATCCACACAGGAAAATCCACACACGATACATAATATTCGCCATACAAGCTTGCCACACAGGCTCATGTCACATAATATATGATATGTAAATGTATGAATGAAATCAATATGAAAATCATTCATAATCCTCGCAAACAGTATAGCTCACATAGAGCAACACAAATCCACACAAGTACAGCTCACACAGAGCACATAATGCCACACAAGTAAATCAAAGATAACATATCAAACTCGTACTATAAACAACACCACAAAGGTATATTATCATTTCAATCGAAACATATCACATAGGTAAGCAATTCATTTCGATCAAAACATATCAATACATTCATAAACCATACGTCTCAAATTCACTATAAGTCATCTAACAAATCAACATTCCATTATAGGAACCTATCTTAACTTTGCTTAATCAACAAAATTTCAATTCAATTATGATTCAGTTTAGTAAGCATAAGCACACTTACCTCGAAATCAAGCTAAAATCAACAAATAACCCCCTTTTTCAACCTCAAGGCATGAACATACCAATGCTCAAGCAAATGCTCAATGTCGTGAATCAATGGTAATTATGCATTCCAAATTCGTATACAATCTCATCATGAATATGCACATTCCTTCATATGGCCATCTCGTATCATCAAACATCACTACAACAATTCAAAGCACTCATAATGTACACATGCATATTCATTCTTCCCACAAAGCAACATATACACACAAGTATCATTTAATTCCATTCCTCAACATAGATTTCCATACCATTCATATCGAAACATTTATCTAACTTTTAACATTATCACATACAATTCCTTAAGCCTTTAAAGTGATAAAGGACCTGTATTAATTCAAACAATCCTTTTTATGTCATTTCTAAACATATAGGACAGGGGAATGCCCAAGTGGAATGGCCAGCTTAGCCGTTCACCCTAGTCGTTCGGCCTTGCCTGGGCATATTTATATAGGGAACAGCCATGGGAAACAGCCAGTTTGGCCGTTCCCTTGACCATTCACACCTGCTGGTTCATACATTAATGGCAACTTCAACACAAACATTTCCAATGCAAAACCCTTTCCATTTCCTAACAATTCCATAGTCAATTCAATGTGAACGTACTCATTTTAGGCAAACTGTACAATTTCATAAAGCATCAATTCGTTCCATATGAGCATACACATCATTCGTCAACATAATCACATAAGCAAAACATACTTATAATCTATCATATCTGTTTTATCATAACTTTCCACATTACCATCTCAACATAAGCAATCCATATAAGCATACCCTTCCTTCAAGACACATTGCAAGCATTATGTCATTTAAACAATTATTCACATGCAATTCACGCTTACTTAGTTTATCTCTTCCACTATTCACATTATTAAATACATCCAGCAACATAGTTCACATTATAACAAATCCCAATAACACTCCAAGACCCATCTTATAATCGCATTCCAAAATCACACATGCAAAAGTTCATTTTTCACACTCTTAAAGCATCTCCAAACTCAGACACCACCTAAACAACATACATATATATATAAACCATAATTCATAACCTACCACATTACATTAAAACAACATTCATACCGTCACAATCGCAATCCCATGTATTAACAACCAAACAAGCACATAAATCATATTAACAACCCTTTAGTAAATGTCAAGAACACTTACCTCTAGTTCCAAGCATAATTTCGTTGCCTGACCTCCGGTTCGAGTTCTCAATATCAACTCCTACACACAATGCAATCACATTTTACTTGTTATAGATAAATTCAACCTCAATTTCCTACCCTCGTTCTTATTTCCACAAGAACACCAATTTTCCTCCAAACCCTAATTCTTTAATCATAACTAAATCCTATCTTTTTAGGTTAAAGACTTGTAGAATCATATGCTACAATAAAAATCAACAAAACCCCATCAAAAGTACATATTTTCCCTCATATTTCAACTTAGAATGAAGGATTTACCTCTTACGCTTTTGCTTTCCAACCCAAATCTGAAAAGGGATCGATAGGAAGATGAATTCGTTGAAATCTATGTGTTTCTTGGTAGGTTTGAGGATTGAGAGACCTTAGGACTATAGTTTGAGGGTTTTGGGAAGGTTTGAGAGTGTTTGGGCGTGTTAGGCTCGGATATAAGTGTTTCTCTCTCTTTTAAAATGAAGCACGCATGTTTTAACTAGACTTTGACATGTACAACGGCTTTGGGAAACGGCCTATGGCCGTTTCCATGGCCATTCCATCATGTTGGGCTGCCAATTGGCCTAGAACGGCCATGGGAAACGGCTTCCCAGGCCGTTCCTATGGCTGTTCCTGGCCACAGGTTGTCCATTTCTCACTTTTTGACTTCCCGACATCTATATCTCTTATACATACATTCGTACCATTTATAATAAACATTATTCCTAAATTTAGACATTTTCTAACATCAATTAACATGAATTAACCATTTTTCCATCGCACCTTATTCTGACTAAAAATGGACGACTTTTCGCGGCGTTACAGTTTGTTTGATTCTGACTCTAACGCAAGAGATCGAAGAACCAATTGGGATGTGCACTAGGGTTGATTTTGTTTTATGTCATACTCATAATTTCAATGAACATGATGTTGCGTATATTTCTTTATTTAAGTTATAATTGAAATGGGATCAAATAGATTCATTTTCTTTCATAACCATAATCATTTTGTAAACCTTGGTTAGTTTTGGAATATTCCTTCTCAAACTTTGTAAAGTTTTATTTCAAGCAATGAATGTATATTCTTTTAAATATGTACTTCTACTTGTTCTTTGCAAATATTATGATGTCAAAATCCGAGTATCACTGCGAGAGGATTAATATATTAACATAAGGTGGTAGTCGAGTGTGACACCCAAACTTGACCACCATTTCATAATTTATTATTTTTTTTCCAAGAAATGGCACCCAAACTTGGAAATCATTTTGATTTTTAGAATATAAATTTAAAACTAATTTTAAAAAAAAACATCCATCACAATATTTTAATTTCAATCAATACAAGTTTTACATAAAAATGTGTCTTATAAATATTGAAGTAAAAAGGATTATATGCACTATTATTTTTCAACACAATATTTTACATAAAAAAGACAAAACACCATAGTGCAAAGCCCACCTGGTTCTTAAATCTTCTCGCCGAGTCATAAAATAAATCCTTGCACCTTTATGTCAAAAAATTTGTCCCTTTAATTTCCTATCAATGTCGAATATGGTAGGCATAAAACGCAATGTGAGTTTTTGAAAACTCAATAAGCAACATTTACCAAAATGGACAACCATTCTTAAATTTGTTTGTTATTCTTCAAACAATTATTAATTTCAGCAATTATTCATTTAAAAATTCATTAAAATATTTATGCACCAAAATATAACACACATATTTTATTATATAAGAATTAAGGTATAAACCTTAATCAAAACAATTGAAAACCAGTATAGAACGAGATTTCAGGCTCAACTACGCGCGGTCGGAGAAAAGTACGCGCTGCCGCGACGACCACGCGTAGTTGGGTACCATCACACGTGGTGTGATCCTCAACTATGCGTTGTCACAGCGATCACGCGTAGTTGGTACACACAGACGTGGTGTCAGAAAGAAGTACGCGTGGTCGAGAAGACCACGTGTAATTTCATACCAGCACGCATAGTACATTGTCTTCCGGGAAAAATTACACAACATCATCACAAAACACATTTCATCTTCCAATCTAAACATCATACACAACTCAAATTGGCACAATTACATTCTTACTAATGATCAAACCTCAATGTGTCAACAACAATTTCCAAAATTTAACATAATCAATTCATAACATAATTCTTCATATGAAATCATAAACTTTTAAGAAAACAACATAGGAGTTCAACCATTCACCATTTCATACCAACAACCATAATAAAACAACCTCAAACTTCGATTCATCATATTAAGGATCTTACAATCCAAAATGGCATGAATGAGTGAATGTTAATGCACCTTCCCATATGATTGTTCATTTTCTCAATCTTTTCAGTTACGCCCACACTTGGCCTTAAATTTTGCCGTTTACAAACGGGCCTTATCGGCCGGGAGTATAGTGGTTATAAAGTACTATTGTCCATAGATTTTTACACCCTTAATTGGCCTTAACAATGCCCTTACTTGGCAAGGAACGCTCGAACACTAAAAGTGAACTGAGACTTCCACTGTGCCCCGGTATAGCACATATCATGTACTATTCGTTAAAATACGCTCACAAGAGCTATAACCACTCCCTCAATTTATACGCTCTCAAGAGCCACATTATATCAAATGCTCCCCATAAGCCAAAAAATGCATGCATGATATATGAATAATCATATAATACAATCATGCATGTTCATGCCATGCTATATCACAAAATGTGGAATTCAACCACAACAATCTCAATCAATTCTTAGCATAGCCACACAAAGTATCAACATATGTTCTAGCCATACTTTACATACAATAACGTTCCACCAAAATCAATATTGACATAATTCTCATACATTTTCAATCATCAAGTATAACATATGAACATAACATATAATCAAGCAATTCCAACCAAACCCATATTAGCAATTTCACATACTCAATCTTACAAACAACAAATACCAACATGTCCAACAATATTCAATCATATTCAATTCAAACAAATTTAGGAATAGTTGCATTCATGTTGCTTACCTTTCAAGAAATGTCCTAACGATCCGGCCGGAAACCTCCCTCACCGTGATTTTCGTTTCCTATCATACAAAATTTTAATTTCTCATTAATTACTCTTCATAAATTTTCAAAATTCAAGAATGCACTTTTTATGACATTTCGTAATTACCCACTTTATTTTTCTCTTAAGTCTTTCCTCACCAACTCAATCTACCTATGCTTCCATCTCTTTCACCATACACTACCCACCTAAATTAACACTGAAAATACTTCCAATATACCTTAAAACACTTACCAAAGTGACAAAACACTGTAAGTTCTCCAATCTCCGATCACGTAAGATCGGACTCGTCACTATTCACACGTTCCTGTTCCTCAGCAATGTTTAGTACCTAAATCACATTTTTAACACCAAAGTTAAAGGTAAATGCATAATAGATGATTAGATATTTCCAACGAGTCCTTATTTACTCAAATTGGAGCTCAATCGAGAGAGTTATGGCCGTTTGAAATTCGGGTTCCAAAGAAAAATGGAAATTATGAAGAGGATGGAAGATCTTACCTTAATTCATGTAAAAAATGATCTTGAGAACTCCTTCACTCCAGAAATTTGATAGAAATTG
>CANYCX010923238.1:0-15354 GCA_948193385.1 Breynia disticha f. nivosa | reverse complement strand
TTTTTTTACTGTATTCATCTACCAAATTTATCGGTCTGTGATCTACTTTCTGCAAGTTCACTCCAACACACACAAAAAGAAAGAAAGAAAGAAAGAACCTGCTCAACATCATCTCTATCAAAGTCATCGCGAGACTGACTTCCATAAATGCCAGCACCTTCAGCATCAACACCATTCTTTCCAAACTTGAACCAACATTTAGTTCTCGATCCATTTGAGGGTCCAACTCTGCATGGTCTTATCCAAGAACTAGCACTGCTGCTGCTACTGACCTGACTTTGAAGACCCAGAAACCTTGTACTGAATTTTGTCAAACTAGACTCAGACTTTAGAGAGTTTGAAGTGAAGTAGAAGTGGTGGGTTGTAGATGGTATAGAAGCCATAGATGTTTATGTTTTGTGTATTTTTTTGCTTAGCTAAAAGATCATGTAACTCTGGTTTTATCACTTCACTTCCTATCCACTCGTGCTTTCTGGCAATGCTGTTATTAGATGTAAATGATTGGCTATTTAGTATGATCTCTTAGATGTTCAATTGAGCAATCTTTAGTAAGCAGATCTAACGGTTCAGAATTTTTAGTTTTCTTTCATTTGATACAACAAGAATGTCAATTTGTATTTGTTGTATAATAATCGTATCGTACTATTTTTTATCATATATCATTATTTTTTAAATAAACATTATAAAAATTAAATTTATGCCGCTCATTTTGAGTTATTTACAAATTATATTATCGTGTCAAAAATTAAAACTCTAATGCAACTCCATCGTCCCTGACCGTCTACTAAATATGGACACAAGAAAAGAAGTTACCTTCCATTGGCATGTGATGAAGTGTAACTCATGTTATCATCGTTTTTTTATTAGTTTTTATCAAATATTATTATTGATGATATAAATATTATACGTGTCATTCACATCGTATCATAATTGTGTATTCACAAATCGTCTTACCTTATCATAAGAGCTCTAAATGTTATGTTCGATAAAACATTAACTCAAACGTGCATTTGATCAACATGGGAATGAGAGAGCCAAGTCGATTCAAGTCGTTACAAGTGAGTAAGTACAGTGGTGGTTACTGGTTACCACATTAAATGTTTTACAGCAAGCACATGAAAGTCATCAGCATAGTTTGGATTGTTCTAACTTAACTAGAGATCTTAAATTCGAGTTCTGGATATGCAGCTGCATTAAAACTCAGTTAGGAGAGCTTTGCCGCCCTTATGATCCTGTCCGGCTTGAACGAAAATTAATCTGGGTGTCCATGATACCTCGTGGTTCAAACAAAAAAACATATTGTCCAGAGGGGTAGACCGGTTCCGAAACGATGGTTCTGAACCTGTATCAGTTCAAAATTGTCGGTTTACGGTTTTATAAATCATTGAACCAGAATCAGAACAAGAATCGAATCTAGCCGGTTCAGGGCGGTTCGATTTCTGTTCTGGTTTCGAACTATCGATTCAATTTCGGCGGTTTCGATTGTTTGATTTTCCTTCAAAAAATTAACCGAACTGATAATTCACGGTTTTATAATTCACGATAATCGAACATGACCAGTTCTGATTCCGATTCAATTTTTATGGGGCAATTTTCCAAAAAGATGTACCGTAAAAAAAAATTCTGAGACGTGTTTTTTTGAAGATATTTCTTGATTAGGGGTGTTTTTAGAGCAATCTTGTCTTTCATACTAGTGACACATAGTATCCCGCCCTCTATACGGGCGTGATATACGAAATACACCGTATTCTGTCCTTGATACGAGCAGAATACGGTGTATACATAGCATGTCGCCGTCTATACAGGGAGTTGATCGTATGCCGCCCGTATCGAGGGTAGAAATGGACCAAAATCTGCCACGCGTGCGGACCCGTCTTCTCTTTGTCAGCAGGAATCTCGCTCTCTCTCTCACGCGCACCTTTGCCCTCCCTCTCCAACAGTTTGTCTAGAGGAGACACAAAGAGGAGATGGTCTGTCTAGGAAGGGAGGAGACACGCGACGGCTAGAAAAGGAAGGAAAACCGTGCGACGGCGTGGCTATATAGAAGAGAGGGAGCGACGGAAGGGAGTAGGAGGAGATAGTGATGGCAGTGACGAAGGAGAGTAGCGTGGGAGCGAGAAGAGAGGTGACGAGAGTGAGATGGAGAGATGAGGGTGGCGGCTGAGTGTGGGAGAGGGGAAAAGGAAGATTAAGGTTATATAGGGATTTTAGGGTTTTATGAGTGCTTTTGTTGACACTTGACAAAAATAACCTTGTACTTGTATCTTTATTTTTTTTTGTCTCTAAATTCATGCTCTTCTCATAAATCTGAAATTCTTACGTGTATACGAAAAAAGTTGTATACTTATTTTTATTTAATTAATTTAATATACAAAGAATCGTATACTTACATTTATTTTATTAATTTAAATTAACATATTTTAAATTTAAATAATCCTTATACAACAATATTTTTACTTCTCTCTATGTTTTCCCTAATTAAATTTTAAATTTTAGAATTTTCAGGGTGTTACAATCATCATCACTTGGAAGTTTTCAAAATGAAGGAATCATCACTTGGAAGTTTTCAAAATGAAGGACCATTTGCGGCTTTGCGCCTATTCAGTCATTCGACTCTTATTTCATGACAATGTAAATGGATCCTTCAACTGATGTCCTAGCAAGACCAGATTCTCTTCGTTGACCTGGACCGAACGACATACAAATGGAGACCCAGAGAAGTCAAAGACGACATGATGTCGGTCTTAGAACGGTTGTTCGTAGAAACAACTGTTACGAATAATAGAAAATATGTATATTTTATTTAATTTATTCTCAATTTCTTTATATTATTTTATTTTTCATAAGATTTTATTTTTTATTTTATTTTTTTTATTATTATTACTTAAATAAAATATGATTAAGTAATGACATTTTCATTTTATTAGGTTTAAGAATTTTGATTTTTAATTATTAAAAGTAATAATGATACAATTATAAAAAATGTAATGATTTATAAAATTATTCTTGTAATCATTATACTAATGATTGTCCAATTCCTTATTTCCGGATTTGTGAAGGGAAGAGGGAAGAGAGAAGAGTGTAGTATTTTACTAGTATAGCTAGTGGGATTGAATTGTTTTAAAAAGAAAACCTTTCTTTGGAAAATATCTTTTTTTTTACCTCTTTTTGATAATTAATTTGATTTCCACCTTTAGTTAAGAATAATCTTTTTTTGGAACATTACATTGGTAAATTGCCCTATGTCCATGTCTACTACACCTATAAGCAAGTTAAGGCATTCATATGAGCTTCAGATCGAGAACACGAGGTAAAGAATTCATGTGATTGCCTCAAACAAGAACCAAATTTCCATTCAAGAGCAATACTTGACGCCAATTTTCTTTTTCTTCAGGCCCTCTTCACCAGGACAAAGCAAAACATGAAAAAAATCCAAGGCTATTACCACATCAGTTCACGAGGACATGGCTGCACAAGCTCCCATACAAATCGGCACCAGGGGCACTGTTGGTTCCCTCATTCTACAAGAAATGAAATTCTTCAGTGAGCTTGAGCCGCGGTCGAGAGAGAATCCAAAGAGATTTCAGCCGCAGAGTTCTAGCATGGCGTCGAGTAGTGGCCAATCCAAGCCATCGGTAGAATCTGAAATGACAACACAGAGAGAGAAAAAGAAAAGAGGTGGCAAGCTTCTGCCAAACATATGTTCCATGGTTGAAGTTTCAGAAAACCGTAATGTAGTAGGGAATTCAGGATTCAACTATAAGAACTTGAAGTCTGACATCAAGAAGTTGCAGACTTAAATAATGCTCTCAGAAAGCTTTCAAAAACCAAGCATCTTGAGTTTACTAATTGTAGTTTCTGAACCATTTTCAACGTAGATACTATCCAATTTCTGTGAACTTTCCGCCGAACTTAGCTCAAACTATAAGCTGTATCTGCAGATAAGATATAACTTAGGTTATCATTCAAACTTTTCATATCATTGTTCTTGTATCAAAGCTTCATATCATATCAAATTTACAGATATTTCTGATCCAAACAGGAAAGTAAATGTAACCTGTACAAATTCCTTCACAAACAACAATTTCCAGTACAATTATGATGTATTCAGCCAAAATAAGAACAAAACCTGTTCAAAGCAATAAACTTTACTCATTAAAAACACATACTATTGAATCAATCAACAAAAAGTCACAACTTTCTCATATAAACACCAAAACATCCACTGTAAAATACAAACTCAATCAACCCAAAAACGAAAATCACAGATCAAATACAGAGTCTCGAGTGAGAAGAAGGCAACAGAGAAGTGTAAGTTTGTAATTAGCAGCCAAGGAAACTTTTCTCAGTCATTAAATTCTCAGAAATTGTCTAAATTATACCAAACAATGCCTAACAAGACAATTTGTTGGCAGTAAAATATTACTTTTACAAGAGCTTATATCTTTAGAGAATTTTACTCAGTCAACATAAGGTTGATCAATCATTTTTTATGATGTTGATCTCACTTAGCAACAAAGATTAAAATCACTAATCAGAAAGCATTGTTTTATATAAACCGAGGTATCAGATGCTCCAGTCAGAGAAAATAAACAAAGCAATTATTGAATCTGATAGCGCGCTTGCGGTGCAAATAGTAAATAATCCAAATTCATGGAGCCGAAATCACAAAGATCTCATTGTAGAGACGTCACTTCTTCTACATAATGTAGGATACTCTTTAGGTCACATTTTTCGTGAAGCCAATGAAGGTGTCAGCTGGCTGGCGAAGTAGAACAACATCCCATCCTCTAACTATGAAGAGTTTCAATTTCTGTCATTTCCCTTTCTCCACATTTCGTATCAAGATTACTTATCGTCCGTGAGTTCAACGGTTAAGGTTTCTTTTCCCTTTCTTTGTGATCGTGGGTTTGATCCTCCGTAGCGGCGCTGGGGAGACATACAAGTTTTAAACTGATCGCGGGTTTGATCCTCCGTAGCGACGTTGGGGAGGAATACAGGTTTTAACCTGCCGGTTTGCCGGGACTAACCGAAAGATGTCTCAATGCCCTTGGTTTGTGGGTTAGCCCGACCTCTTTCCTAAAATTTACCAAACAAACATTTCGTATCAAGATTACTTGGGCATGAATTGCTCTGATGTACCTTTTGGTTCTTTAAATATTATTACACAGCATCCTCTTTCCGTTTCTGAGGTCAGCTTTAGTTGGATTGATAAATGGGGATGCAATTAGAGTGCGACTTAAACCTAGTTGATTCGATATAATATTGAGTTGGTCTTTTTTTTTTGGAAAAAAAAAAAGAAGAAAACATTGTTTTATTAACCAAAAGTTGAATGTATGAGATTTCAAAATTTAAATGGTGTTGGGTGCGTTTATTTTGCATTTGTCGTATAGTCAAATTAACAATTACATCCTCGTATTTGAAAGCTCTTATAATTAGTCCTTAATCTTGAGTTGACTTAACAAATGGTATATTTTTTTATCCATATATGATATATTGTCCCTCCAAAGATAGTTCTAATACAATAATGTTATGCTCCACTTGGCATCGTTGAACTAGAATCTTCAATTTCGACCTGTCAAAACCGATCAAATCTGGTTTCAATTCTTATTCTATTTTATAAATTATGAAATCGTAAACCGTCGTTTTAAAGTGAAACCGACAGTTTATACATGCGCTACTCAATTTTACTGATTAAGTGAGCGATAATATCTTTTGTCTTTCGAGATGCAATTCATTTACGAACCATACTTTTCTCACATAAAATTATTCAAATATAAACATTGCATGAAAAATACTTATGTCATTAAGCCATTTAGGGTTATGCTTTAGTGGTAGGAGATGATGATGGATCCATTGTGTGGAAGCTATTTATTTAGTTAAATAAAGAAAGAATAAAGTTGGAGTGTTCATATGATTGCAAACCTTCATCTTCTCCATAACGTGCTTTCCACACAAACTTTTCACAACTTCCCAATCAATTTGCCATGCATTAATCATCAACTTACAACCAACATTATAGTTGGAAATTGTTCCTTATTTTGTTCTTCTATTCCTTTTAAAAAATGTCAAATTAGAAAATTGTTGATCCAAATATCTATCCATTCAATTAGGTATGAAACCAAACCTCACCAATGATCCACAAAGATTTAAAAAAAAATAAAAATAATCGAGTTAAAAATAAATTAAAAAATCAACAAAGAAGATAGCGTTATAGAAAGTTGAAGTATGCACAACAAAAAAAGATCATCATACTTAACTCTTATATTTCCGTGTATGCCATTATATTATTTCTAGTGCAGCCCGTTTAGATTTAAAAACCATATCATTATTTCAAATTTCTTAATATGTTTGTTCTAACTATTTTTTAATTTATCTAAAGTTGCTGATTTAATATTTGAGTGATTTGTTAAATTAATTTAATTTAGTTATTCTAATATTTTTTACTATAAAAATCATTATTTGAAGTTTTTTTCTTAGTCAAATTAATAAATTTTCTATAAACCAAATGTGCTCTTTATTATTAGAGTATTATTATATTAATTTGTGTATTATATTTTAATATTAATGTTCTAATTTTTCAAAAACAAAAACCACCATTTTGTTTCCCTCACTATTCTCTTTGATCCAACGCACACTCAACTCCAGATCTAACTTCACAGACCTTCCATCTCTCTCTCGTTCTCAAGAATCTCAACTTGGTTGAACCACATTTCTCTGAAAACCCTCCAAAACAGTCTAGTTTCTCTGAAAGTTCTAATCTTTATCCAAAAATGAGCACAACGAAGGAACCCAAATCCTCAAAACCCCCAAAACAAACAAACGCACCGACTAGATCTTCACTTTCAACTCACTTAGCCATGGTTGAACTCAAACAAAGAATCATAACCTCACTTTCAAAGCTGTCTGACCGTGACACTCACCAAATTGCTCTTGAAGAACTCAACACAATTACTCACTCTATTTCTCCCGAAGCTCTTCCAATGCTTCTCAATTCACTCTATGACTCACTCTCCGATTCATCCAATGCCAAACCAAGCGTAAAGAAAGAATCTTTACGTTTACTTTCGCTCACTTGTGAGTCTCATCGTGATTTAACATTGACCCATTTGACTAAAATCATTTCACACATTGTTAAGAGGCTTAAAGACTCTGATTCTAGTGTTAGAGAGGGTTGTAAAGAGGCAATTGGGGTTTTGTCAGGGTTGTATTTGAAGGGTACTGGTGAGAATGAAAATAATGGTGGGGCCATGTTAGGGTTGTTTGTTAGGCCTTTGTTTGAGGCTATGGGAGAGCAGAATAAGATTGTTCAATCCGGTGCCGCAATTTGTATGGCAAAGATGGTTGATTGTGCTGCTGGTGATGGTCGAGGGAGTAATGTGTCTATTGTGGCTTTTCAAAAGATGTGTTCTAGGATTTGCAAGTTGTTGAATAGCCAGAATTTTCAGGCTAAAGCTGCTTTGTTGGGAGTCGTTTTTAGTTTGTCACAGGTTTGCCTAATGCAGTTAGATTTGTTGTTGTTATGGTGATGTGCATTGTTCTGTTTATGTTATTTTGCTTGGATTATTTGAATTGTGCAAGAAAAGTTCAAGAAACATGGATATGATTGGTCTTCGAAATAGATTCGTTATATTATTTATAGTGAACATTAAACTTGGTATCCTTTATCTGGTTAGATTTGTTATTGTTTTGGCAATGTGCATTGTTGTGTCTTGATGGACGCTGTTTGAATTAATTGCATTGTTTGAAATTGCGGAAGAAACTTTTAAAAATGTGGATATGATTTGTTTTCAAGATAGATTCTGTATTATTTATAATGAATTTTAATCTTTGAATGCTTTATGATAAACTCTATAATGTAGCTGTTGATTGATTGGTTGTATAGTGTGTGTGGCTTATATTTACTATGGTTATATGCAAGTTGCTATTTTTAGGAATTCTGCTATAAGTTTGGCAGCTACTCCGTTAATTTGGTTTGGACGAATTGGTGAAGAAGATGTGAGAATTTTGGGAATGGGAAAGAATGTCACAATCTTCATCAAATGTACTTTCTTTGTTATTTGATTAGTACAGTGAAAGGAAAGGAAAAATAATGTGAAAGTTTTTACTGAAATTTCGTTGCATTTGATCAATTACTGAATGATTAAGATCCCCTCAAAAGAGCTTGAATTTGGTTTAGTTCATGCTTTGATGCTCTAGCTTTTCTCGACAATGGATAATGATTAAATGTTATGACATTGTCATAGATTTTTTTCCTTTCGCTATTCCCGCTATATTTCCATTTGCATCTCTCCAACAGGTCACACACTGTAAACAGAATGCAAGATGAGAGAGCAAACAGCCAAATGTCAAGAACCCAAAAAATGTCTAAACCACTCTTCAGACCTAAAATATGTAGATCCTCGTCCCTGCCAACCCACTTGGCTGATGGTGCACTTAAACAAAAGATTCTATTGTCTCTTTCCAAACTTGCTGACCGCGACACTTGTGAGGTTGCATTCAATGACCTTCTCTCTATCGCCAAGTCTTTACCCCCCAGTGCGCTCCCTGTGCTGCTAAACTCGCTATTTGACTCTGCTTCTGACCCCATAAACCAACCTATAGTAAAAAAGGAATCTCTATATTTGCTCTCGTTATGTTGCCAAGTTCATCAGCATCTGAAAGTACCTTATTTAACCAAAATCATTGACCTTGTTGTTAAGCGGTTGAAAGATCCAGATCCAAGTATTAGGAAAGCATGCTGTGATGTGGTTGGTGTTTTGTCAGGGTTATATTTTAAAGGGGGAAGAGAAAGGAATTTGGAACCGAGATTTTTGGTCAGTCCTTTGTTTGAGGCTATGAGAGGGCAGAATAAAGGGGTGCAGTTGGGTGCAGCAATGTGTGTGTTGAAGATGGTTGAATGCACGGCAGGGGATACCATGCCTGTGGGAGTATTTCAGAAACTGTGTGCGAGGATTTGTAAGTTAATAAATAGCGAAATGTTCCAGGCTAAAGCTGCTCTATTGGAAGTAGTGGCTAGGTTGTCGAAGGTTGGCTGAAGCTTTATAACTGAGTAGGAATTCATATTCCGAACTAAAGATGGTTTTTCTGTTGATATGGTTGAGAGAAATAACAAGATTAAAAACTCTGCTGGTTTCTTGGTTTCTGAATGTTTGAGGTTGAACTTTGAAGAAAAATAACTAAAATCCTGGTGTTTCGAAATTTCACAAAGCTTTCTGCGATTCATGATTATTGACTATTTCATTGTAGCTTTGCTAATTGATTTTGTTGGTAGTTTTGTTCATTGGAATGTTATTTTTTGTTGTAAAACTGAATTTACTTGGAAAGCCTATGAGTTAGAAATCCCAAACTTCGGACTACTGAAGTTTGAACTTGTCACAGGTGGGAGCGATTGCACCACAGAACTTGGAAGCTTTGCTGCAGAGTATACATGACTGCCTTGGTAGTACAGATTGGGCTACACGTAAAGCTGCAGCTGATGCTTTAACTGCCTTGGCATTGCATTCAAGCAATTTGATTTCAGATGAAGCTGCTAATTCGACGCTGACAGCAATTGAGGCTTGTCGTTTTGACAAGGTACCCTCTTGAACCTGGATTAATTCTTTTGTAAAGAAAGTGCATGGTTTTGTGGCTTTTTTGCGACATTTTGTTTGTCAATTTTTGCCTAAAATTTTTTTTGGGTGTTCAATTGAATTGGTAATAGCGTACGTTGGATGTGTGTCATTAAGCTTGTTCTACATAGATCTAGGTGCATGTAAAGGATATGAAATTGAAGGCTTATTTCATAATTGGATCATAGTTTCCAACTTGTCATCCAAATCTCTAAGATATGTCATGTTCAAATTTGTCCATATAATGTTGGTCAAGGTGTCAAAAAAAAAAAATAGACTTTTACATATTTTGAATTTATACCCCGAGAAAAGGTTTGAAGGATGAAGCAAGGATGATGAAATTTGTTCAAAGTTTTTTCCAATTGTATCTCCTTGTTGAGCGAAAACAAAAGTTTCCCTTTGAAGTCGTATTTATCACAGGTACTCTTTTCTTTTAACCTTATTAAACCAGGACAAGCTATCTATTAAAGTAGAAAACTAAATAAATCTCAGAACTAAACAGCTTTGTGTGTTTCATTATGATACATAGTTATTTCATAGCGTTGTCGGTTTTGAAGTTAAAAATAATCTACTTTTGGCAAGAACTAGAATATTGATCAGTAGTCAGCACCCTTCTGTACTGTTGTGTAAGCTGCTGGCATGTGCAATGGTCTATTGTGGTTTTTATGTGATAGTCAATTCCTATAATTCAATTACAACAATTAAACACTTGCTGAAGTTCATGGGAAAATGCTCATTGTTTTTTCCAATTTATCTACTCTACCATTACATAATTATTTTGATTTATCAGATAAAACCAGCCAGAGATAGCATGACAGAAGCTTTGCAATTATGGAAGAAGTTTGCAGGGAAAGGAGAAGATGACGTTTCAAATGACCAGAAGTCATCTTCTCAGGGTGATTATTTTAGTAGCATTTCTTTCTAAGACAAGCTTTCAAACACCTGTTTCATATGTCTTGAACATTTTTCTTGTCTGTTGGTTAGATGGTGACTTGCTTGATAAAGCCAAGTCAACTGAAAAGAACCCAAATCCTGATGAGCAAAAGAAAGACTCTTTAACAAGGGATTTGCCAGGTGGTGCTTCCCAAAATGCCGAGTCAAAGAACAAAGGTGGGAGCATTTCAGACAAAGCAGTTGTAATATTGAAGAAGAAGGCACCTACCTTGACAGACAAGGAGATAAATCCAGAATTCTTCCAGAAACTTGAAACAAGAGGCTCCGGTGATTTGCCTGTAGAAGTAGTTGTTCCTCGTCGGCATCTTAATTCTTCAAATTCAAACAATGGGGAAGAACCGGACCAAATTGGCGCAGAAACAAGGGAAAAGACAGGTCGCACGGGAAGCAGCCAAGCAGATGAGCTTCCTGGATCTTTCAACAAGTGTCGTAACATTGAAAGAGGAAAGGATTTAAGATCCAGAGCAGCTGATGATATTGTAAATCAAAGGGAAACATCTGGCAGTCGTGTGGGTCTGTCCAAGACTGATGCCCAATCTGAGAGTTCTATTGGCAATAATAAAGGAAACTGGTTGGCCATTCAGAGGCAATTATTATTGCTAGAAAGACAACAGGCTCATCTCATGAATATGCTGCAGGTATGCATGATGTTTGGCCCCATGGAAACCATTGTGCACTTTTTATCTTTTTGTTTCTTTTGCTTATAAACTACTTTGTAGGATTTCATGGGAGGGTCGCATAACAGCATGGTCACTTTGGAAAACAGAGTTAGAGGTCTTGAAAGAGTTGTTGAAGATATGGCTTGTGATTTGTCAATATCGTCAAACCGGAGAGGTGGTAGTTTTGTCATGGGATATGAGGGATCTTCTAATAGATCTATAGGCAAGTACAATGGCTTTTCTGACTACTCTAGCTCTAAGTTCAATGGGCGGATTCCTTTTGGTGATAGGTTTACTCAATCTGACATCAATGGCACAGGAATGAGAGGAAGAGGTCCTCATTGGAGACCTGACATGTCGGAGAGTTGGGATTTTCCCTCGTATGGTGCTTCCAGGAATGGGCAAGTTGGTTCAAAGAGATCTATGGCTGGCGGTTCTGCAGATGTAAGGTCACCCAAGTCAGAACATGAAATTGACCAAGCTGCAAGCAGGAGAGGTTGGGAGAAAGGAGTTGGGCCACTTAGGCTTGGTGAAGGTCCTTCAGCTAGAAGTGTTTGGCAAGCCTCGAAAGACGAAGCTACACTGGAAGCTATTCGAGTTGCTGGGGAGGACAACGGAATGGCTCGCACGGCCAGGGTGGCCATTCCTGAACTTACGGCAGAAGCTATGGGGGATGATAATGTTGGCCAAGAACGAGACCCTGTTTGGACTTCATGGATTAACGCAATGGATGCACTGAAAGTGGGGGATACAGATACTGCATATGCTGAAGTTGTGTCAACTGGGGATGATCTCTTGCTTGTGAAAATTATGGATAAAACAGGACCTGTAGTTGAGCAGCTCTCAAATGAGACGGCATGCGAGGTCTTCTATTTTATTGTGCAGTTTCTACTGGATCAAAGCCTATTTGACATCTGCTTGTCCTGGATTCAGCAGGTATGGTTTTTCTTTGAATTCATTTTACTAACAAACCTGCATAACTTGGAAAATATCCATTGATCCTGTGTTTTCAAACTTTGTCGATTTGATTTGCTTAAGGTGCCATTATAAAGTTTCAGCTGATGAATCATTTAGCTGTTCTTGCATTCGATCATGTAATGGCAGGTAGTACGGCATTAAACATCTGTATTTTTAAAACGGTCCCCTCAATACGCACGACTTAATAAAGATGCACATCCCATATCATCTAGATTGACTTTTTTGTTAGCATTGTTCATGTTATTCGTTATATTCGTTTTGCATTTCAACATTAATTTACATATTGAAACATTTTGATTTGTCGGAAAAATAACTACAGAACTTTTGACCAAGTGAGTTTATTTGTTCGCGTTCTTCAGTTGGTGGAAATAGTGTTGGACAATGGACCTGATGCCTTGGCTATTCCCATGGAACTAAAGAAAGAACTTCTACTGAATCTACATGATGCTTCAACATCAATGGATCCACCAGAGGAGTGGGAAGGTGCAGCCCCTGATCAGCTCTTGTTACAGTTGGCATCTGCTTGGGGCATTGAACTGCAACAGTTCGACAAGTAATTTGGTGCTGCTTTTTCTTACAGAGCTATGGTCTCCATGTACTCCTATTTGTGTGGTCTGATATGTTGATGGTTCTGAGATTTATGGTAAAGATGAATTGGAAACCAACATGGAAGCAAGATGTTGTGGTTTAATATATATGTTTTGCATTGAAATTAAAATTTTGCTTTTGAAATATTGTACAGTACTCCGTTGTGGTATAAAAAAAGTTGCACCTGCAGACATTCCACAGTTGAAGTTTTTCGTTCTTTTTTGCTTAATCGAGTGTGCAATTTGGATGTGGATAAGGGTGGTTAAAGCTTCTCGTAAAAAAACACAATGCAATTACGATTCTTCCCCTTTTGAAGCGATAGAAAATAACACAATATGATAAAGACTGTTATTGCCACTCCTAATGTCAGGTGGGACTATCAGTGAAGTTGCAGCATATAAACATAAGCCGAGGAAATGATTCCACCGTAACAATTTTTTAGATCAAAGCTACTCTGGAACAAGTGTAGAGTGAACTATACTGAATATAAATTACATATGGAGCAAATCTCGAAAATCACCGGAACTTCTACTATACACATCAGCAAAAATGTAGAAGCCTGTTTCCTACCTGACCCCTCCCAGATCCCCTTCTATCCTCTAACCTTCAACAGGGAGAAGTCCATTCAATGCAGCATAACATGCTCATTCTCGAACCATATCGATGCGGCACACCAACACGAAACTGCCTATGTCCATGGCACCAACACAAAACTGCCTGCATCCAGCTCATCGTGCTCGTTGGAGCGAGGATACACAGCACGACAATCTCAAGAATTTGCCAACGAATATGATCAAGCTAGAACCAATCTCCATCCTCAACATGTGATGAATCAGTTAAGTTTCGAATAAGTAAACCCGAGCTTCCCATGCGACATGCTCAGCTGGTGAGGGGTGACTACTTGGCGTCGTACCAGTTTTGAGCACACTTGGCATCAACAGATAGGTCAACTTTTAAAATGTTTCTGCCATGAAATGGTTTAGACATGCATTCAACAACTATAGCTTTGGCAACCTCAGCTGACTCAGTTGGTCCTTCCAATATCACTTCATCATGGACCTGCATTTCCAAAATTTTTTCATCTAGTTACAGAAGAAAATAAATTACAGCCAGTAGGGTGCTTGTAAGTTCAAAAGGCACTAGGAGGAGGGAATAATAGAAGCAATCATGAAGGAAATACAAGTCAAACTGCGAAAGAAGATGCAAGTAACCTGTAAAAGCAACCTCCATCCAAGCTCCTTTAGACGAGTGTTCCTTGATATTTCCAACATGGCACACATGGCAACATCAGCAGCGCTACCCTGTAGAGGACACCCGGATAAGAATAACGCAGAGGAAAAAGAAAAACAGGCGCATGGAAAAGAAAGTACCTGGACGGGGGTATTAATAGCAGCGCGTTCAATATGACCCCTCTGCGCACGACTTAAAAGCTCCATTGGGGGGAAACGGCGGGCACGTCCTAGCAATGTGTGAACACATCCATCAATTTCAGCTTCTTGCTTCCGAGCTTCTTGCCACTTACGGACCTCCTTTCTTTCATTGTACCAGAGATTAACAGTTTTTTTGGCTTCCTCCACAGAGACCTGAGAGTAAAGATTACAAATACAATTCAGCAGGTACTTGATTAATTTTGAATCAAAAGCAAAGTATTTTTAGTTTGTCTTGCATAATTACCTTCCAATCCTTTGCTAGACCCACTGGAGTTTTCCCATATGCAATAGAAAAATTGAGCATTTTAGCTTTTCTTCTTTCAGAAGCGAATGCATCCTAAAACATACACACCAATTAAGCTACTCCATTACGATTACTTAATGATAACACATTTACCATTCATATAATAACATAGTCCTATAAAATTAACCAGCTCCAAATTTGAATCCAAAGAGAAAAATCAAAAAAAGAGGGAGAAAAACAGAGAGAGTGCATCCAATTTCTGTCACATTAAAATGTATTCATAAGTTGACAATGGAATTTACGTCACCTTCAATAATGGAACTGGGGGCTTATCCTCCCCAGCTTGAGGATACCATTCAAGAAGTACTTGCTTTTTCTCAACTGCCTCGCGGATATGTGGATACATGTTCATTGCAGTCCTTGAATGGAAATCGCCACCAGCTTTAAACGCTTCCAACATACTCTTACAATTAGCAAGATGTGCGAGAATCCGAAGTTCCAGCTGAGATAATAAATATGTCTTTCAATTAAGCCTGTTACTTAAGAGAATCTGGTGAATAGCTTAATCCACTTACCTGGCCATAATCTGCAACAACAAGGGAATTTCCAGGTGCAGCTATAAATGCTCGACGGATCTTGTACCGATCTTTCTCCAAAGCAGGTTGGTTCTGAATTGCAGACGAGAACTCTAATTCATAAATTGATAATATTAAAGACGAAAGAACATTTCGTCTCAATTGTCCGTCCAATTTCGAAATGCCTTAGAAAAATCAACCATCAGTGACTCAAGAACATTTGATCACAGTACAACCTTATGCAGTGAATGAGTAACATTTTTCTTTACTGAGAACTTTAGTGCTTTAAAAGGATGATATTATATCTTTAATGCA
>CANYCX010923064.1:0-18795 GCA_948193385.1 Breynia disticha f. nivosa | reverse complement strand
ATACGGTTCACCTGTTCTTGGTCAATTTCGGATGACATTTCTATGAAACCAAGGGCACCACGATGATTAATGTGTATTATCAACCCCTAAATCTCACGTCTATCACTAGAGAAAACACAAAAATCATGCACCTAATCTTTTAAAAGAAGCTCGCGGCAATGGGAGTGTATGAGGGATGGCTATGTGTTCTTGTTTTGTGAACAGGTTTGTCATCCTTTTATAGGCAAAAGTTTTAGATTTTGATAAGGCTTGTTGAAAATTTCAAATCCGATTTTAAATTTCACATAGCATTCCTAATCTTTTAGGATTTAGATAAGTCCTTTTCAAATTTAAAATCTCTTTTAAAATCCTCCCTCATTTTCGTGTACCATATGTAGATAATTAAGAGGTTTTATTCTTTTAATTATCTTACATAAATCATTTCTTAATTTAAGACATACCTCCTAAATTTTCTCTTTCTTTATTTCTAACATATTTTCACTTAAGACATCATATTTAATAAATAATCTATCTTAAAATCATGTAAGAAATATTATTTCTCATCCATGTTGGGCCCAATTATCAAAATTGACCCAAATGCCCAATCTGGCCCAATAGTCAGATTTTGACCTAAGGTGAAATACCAATTTTACCATTTTAGGTATTTGCCATCCATGTGCAATCTGTAGGACTATTTAATAAAGGCAATGATTTTAATAACTCAAAAATTATAGGTGGTCTCTAGTAAGACACTATGATCACCCTAAATTAAATAGCTGATGAGCGGTGTCAACAGCCCTACTACAATTCAAATAAATCCCTTGACCTTCGATATCTTAACTAGCATAAGGCATGTTGCTAACATCCTTATTAAGTGATTAATCACTTTTGTTGATCTCTATGACAAAATTGTTAAGTTCGAATAAATGACTTAATCATTTCATTCGGGTGCGGCCACACTTTTCCCAATCTTATCTATCAAGTGGTCAGTGATATCATCTCTCACAGAGGGTCAATCCCTTCACTTCACTCCTGCTCTCAATTATGATTCGTCGCATACCCAATCATACTCATACTTGTCAACCTTTTACGGCCTAGTTAGGCGTATGTTAAAGCACACTAAAAATCACAACAAGAGACACCGTGATTTTTAGTCTAAGGATAATATTTGACATTACAAATAGTGATTGCTCTCCAAGTATAATGCCCTGCATTATACCTATGCACTTTGCTAGATATCCCAAATATCTATGACCCGTAGAACATGATCATCTACAAAGTAAATACTAGTCTTAATTCATTTCTATTCCCATAGAAACAAGTGACAAGGCACATTTTGAATGTTAATCTCAAAACTTCCAGGTTTTACTATCAAGGTCCTTAACCTTGAAACCTCAAGCGCTCAATTAACATTCTTGGATCAAACATATACCACAGGTGAATACATGATACGATAAATTAATGCCTCATATTTTTATTAATCAAATAATAAAAGTTACAAACAATGGATTGGGCTAGGGCTTACACTAACATCATCGACCTCAACCTATCCTAAATGGTTTAATTCCTTCTTTCAGAAACACCATTTCATTGAGGCATTATTAGAGGCGTGAGTTGTGATACTATGCTACAATCTTTTAGATATCTATCAAACTCTAGGCTCATGTATTCACCACCTCGATCTAATCAAAAGGCTTTAATACATCTTCCTAACTGGTTTTCTACCTTATTCTTAAAACCTTTGAACCTCTCAAAGGTTTTAGATTTATGTCTCATTAGATAGATATGACCTTAATGGCTATAATCATCTATGAACGTAATAAAGTAACTATAACCATTTCTAGCTTGTGTACTTAATGGTCCACACACACCTGAGTGTATTATATCCATTAGTCCACTAGTTCAATAACCTTTCTTATTGAAAGGATTCTTATTCATTTTCCTATGAATACACGATTCACATATATCTATTGATTACTAATTAAAAGACCAAAGTACTCTCCTTCTTTATGAAGTCTTTACAAACATTTCTCACTTGTATGTCACAAATGACAATACCGGAAGTTATAAGCATTTTGTTCATTAGACTTAACCTTTTTTATATCCACGTTATGTATGGGATCATGACTTGACAAGTCAAGGATATATAAACTGTTATTTAAGAATGCACTTCCATAATACACATTTTCATGACGAATACTCATATTGTTATTCTCAATAACAAAAGTAAAACTATCATTGTCCAAGGCTAAAATTGCAATAATGTTCCTACTCATAGCAGGTACATAAAAATAGACCTTTAACAATATCTCTAGGCATACATAAAGTATAGTCTTCAATCTCTATTTTAGTAACTCTTGCTTCATTTCTAACTCGAAGATCAACCTTTCCCTTTTAATATCTGATATCCAATATCCAAGATGTTGAAATAGAGAGATTTATTTCAATAACGTAAACTTCTAAAGAAGATGTTCTCACAACATCCTTCTTTTCTCTCAATAACATCGAATAATTTTTCTTCTAAAGCCCTCTTTTAGCAATGGTAACAAATGTCCAAGGGAATGGGCTAAAAAATCATCCTAGGTTTTTGTTGAGCTAAGACCTCCAACATAGGATTATGGACTTTTTTGCTTTTTCTTACCTTACCCTTCCATGAAGTGGATTAGAAAACCTCCTTATGCTTTTATTAAGCTACCACCTCTAACATGTGCTTTGAGTTTATTACAGTCTTTCCACTCCTCGACATTTTGTCCTTTTTAAGGATAGAGCAAGAGGATAATTCCAAGTTAAATGAGTTGTTACTCATTTTCTACATAGAAAAATATTTTTCAAGGTTAGTTATGAGGTTTTAATAAAAACTCCTAGTAAACAATGAATTAATATCCCATTAAATAATTTGCTTGTTAATGATTTATAGTAGTATTGAGATTCACTTTTTTCTCTGTCAAAAGACTATGCTACTTAGGTATAAATCCTTCCAATCATCCTCACCAAAATGACTCTCAATTTCTGATGGGACAGGCATTTTCATGTCAGGCTACTTCCCATTAATTGCATAGGATCAACAAGTCGTCATAGACTCAAGTTTAGTGTCATAGACTCATGACACTAATCTACCATACTCTCACATAGCGGTATAAAAAATCAATCTTAGCCTTGCCTAACAAATAAATTACAACGTGCTCAACTTTGGCATGAACTACGCTTTGATATTTGATGCCTTGACAAGTTGTTAAATTAAGGAAGCAATTTTCTTGACTTACTATTCTTAGGATTAATTTCGTTTTAAATTACAACTTAGTATGGAAAACGCAAATTCAGAATTTATTCCATTTATTCGATATACCAAGTATGTATATTCTGAGTGCAGAAATGTAAACGTGCAAATCATAGGCCAATGATCCTAAACTAACTCTATACTAATAAAATTAAAGTACAAAATACTAGTAATTTCTTTGGGCTTTAAGTCTACCTCGAAATGGGCTCTTTGTCTTTTTAGGGTGGGCCCATGTTTCGGCTCCTCTTCCTTCTAAATTGGGCCTTCATTCTATACTAACTGTATACTAATAAAATTAAAGTACAACATATGCTCAGAAGGCCAATACAAACCCTTTTAATAAAATAGGCTTATAAGACCTTCATAACCCAAAATCAGACTCACAAAGGCATCATGCAATCCATACATCACACAATTTTTTGACAACCAATTGGGCTCAAGGCCCACATTCTCAAACAATATGAAATGCAGCCCTAAACATAACAAATTTATTTTAAGTTTTAAGTCGAAGCTATTAAGATAGATTGTGTATTTAGGCTCCTTGAGTTAGAACTCTATAATGGGCTTGGGCTAAGATAAATATCATTCATTGAATGAATATTCTCAAACCCACAAAATAAACAGTAACTCATTTTATACTAAAAATGATGTTGATTCAATTGTCTCTTTTACCACTTTTACACATATAATAGGGCTTTTGACCAAAACAGTGTATGTGTAAAAAAAATTCCTAACGCAGTGTCATTGCAAAAGAAATTCCATATTTATGGTGGGAATGAACCAAAAATGCCACCAATCATGGCTAATTAGGCATAAAATGCCATCCTGTGCAGCGATGAACACAAGAACACCACACGTTACAAGTTATTAGGCATAAAACTCTATGACGTGTGGCATTTTGTATAAAACGCTACACGCCATGGCATTTTATACCTAATACGCCATGACGTGTGGCGTGGTATGGCCTGTCAGGGCTGACCCATCAGCGTCCAAATTGGCTTTTGTCCGATGGAGTTTCACAGCTGCATGTGAACTTTGGCAGAAGACATGTGAACCAACCTGCAGGAATTTATAATTGAGGGTAAAAATTTTGTTTTATAGTGGGGAAAAAGTTGATGGCAGTTGGGGAGTTTGTGAATAAAAGGGGGAGTGTTTGCAGCTCTTTCCTTTAATTTTTGTTGCTTTCAAAATTGCAAGCTTTTATTTCCTTCTTCATAATCTGTTTGTGAGTTAATAGAATAAAATTAAATTTTTGTTAAAAAAAACATTCTGCTTTGCTTTAATAGGTAAGTAGTTGTAATATTTAATTATTTATTTAAATGTAATTTTATTTTTATTATTATTAATAATGTGTTTTTTTGACAGGAGTGTGAAATTTTAAAGTTTGATTATCTAGTTTTAAAGGTAAATTAATATGTCTACAGTTATGTAAAAACTATTTGTTTATTTAGTTTCCCGTGTAATTATCATATTTATATTAAGAAAATATAATTGTGTTTAGTTATATAAATAGTAAGTGAATAATCTTGTTGTAATGTTAAATTTTAGCTAAATCAATAATGTAGTAGTTGGTGTTAGAAATTAGTTATGATAAGTAGATGAAATGCTAAATTTTTATATTATTTTAGCAAAAATTTTAATAAGTATAACCAAAATTTGAGTTATCTTTTTTAGTTATATAACATAAATTTGGGTTTAGTTATATAAAAAATACTTGAGTTATCTTGTTAAATTCTATTTACATAAATACAAAACAAGCCAATGTTGAAGTTAGTTGTAATAATAAGTAAATTGAATGCTTAATTTTTATAATATTTTTGATTTTTAATAAGTAGAGCATAATATTGAGTATGTTTATTTTATAATAACTTATTAAACACATTAAGTCAATTTAATGTTAACATAAATTTTTATATTATTTTAGCATAAATTTTTAATAAGTATAATATAAATTTGAATAAATTTTTTAATTGATAAATGTTGTAGATGACATCATCTATAGCATTATATTGGGGAGGAACAATTGTGAATGGTGTTGATGGGATTGGATATATGGGTGGAATGTCCACAATTTTTCGTATGGAGAGGGAATTGTATTATTTTATAATATTAGAGGGCATGGTTAGAGATGTGATCGGACATGAAAAATTAATATCTCGAATTTCTTCTAGAAATTCAATGTGGTCTGAATTTGGGAGTTTGGTGTTTGGAGTTGTTGAAATATATGATGATGCTAGTATGGGAAATATGTATCGAGTTATGTGACAATTCCCCATGCTGTAGCTAATACAGCTATTTATAGAATATGATTTATGCGGTGTTTCACAAAACTTGAGACAATATGAATTAGGAAGTTGTAGTAATCTTTTGTGATCACTTGATCCATCAATTATATTACCTAAGGATGTCGAGTATGAATACGAAAATGAAGACGACAATGATTATGTTGGTGGTGATAGTGATGATGATAATGGTGATGGTTATAATGGAGATGGTGATAATGGTGATGGTGATTATGGTGATGATGGTAATGATGATGGTAATAGTGATGGTGATGGTAATAGTGATGATGATAATGACTATGGCAATGATGGTGGCAATGATGATGAGGATGATGATGATGATGATGATGATGATGACAATGAATCTGATGATAATCGCGATGATGACATTGATGATGATGATGATGAGGACGACGACGACGATGAGGCGCATTAGGCTGAGTATAGTAGTGACAATGATGATAATCGTGGTTTAGACAAAATAAGTCGGGATGCATTTGATGTGTAACATCCTCATCCTTAAGTCCTATGATTAGTAAATAAGAACATGATTGATTAAGTATAAGTATGGATGTGAAGAATGAGAGTTGATTGACAGTTGATTTATGGTTGACGTAGGTATGTATAGAAGGAAAAACATGTCTGAAAACCAGCCAAGAACACGTTGTAGGCCACTAGTACGCGCGGTGGAGCTTAACTCGCGTAGTTGAAGCCGAGCACGCGTGGTTTGGTGCAAACAAACGCGTGGTGAGGCCGAGTGTGCGTAGTTGATGGATGAACACGTGTAGTTGAGTCCGAGAATGCGTACTTTGGAGTCCATAGACGCGTGGTGAGGCCGACATCGTGTAGTTTCCATTGACCACGCGTAGTTCAGGATTAAACAGAAGCTGGCGTGCCTTAGAGGCAAAGAATGATGATGAGGCTTCCTTTCCTCATCTATAAAATGGGAAAGGAAGTAGGTGAAGGCTCAGAAAACCAAGAAAATGAAAAGGAGAGCAGGAAAAGAGAGATAGAGCAAGTGAGAGAAAGAGAGATGCTGAGATCGAGAGAGTTAGGGTTAGAGAGAGAGATATAGCGAGATAGGGAGATAGTAAGAAACAGAGAAAAATAGATATTTATCATGGGAGACCGACAATTGGAGCAGGCTCGATATTTTGGAGATTTTATACGGATTAAATGGTGAGTAATCCAGACCTAGTTTTAAATTAAGTTAATGTTTAGAATTTCTAGCTTGTGGTTATTGACGGTAGATGATTTATTTATAAGTTTGAATTATATGTTTGATTGTTATATTTTTTTATATGTTTGTTAGATGAAACCCTAGGATAAAATCCTAAGGAAACATAGATAAGTAATTAAGTTATAAAGATGAAAATAATGAAATAAGAACATACAGAAGAACAAATATATCAAAGGAAGTCTACGATCTTTCATGACTTCACTGAATTCATAGATGATCGTACTTTCATAAATACGATTAATCGAAGACAAATGATAAAAGAACACGTGAATGAACACATGCATATGAATTCATAGTCATATGATGAATCACACTGTTACATGATCATTTGATCACAGTCACATGAATAAACACATGTAATTAATATAAGAACACATGTATATGATAACACATGCATATGAAACACAATCACATGAAAGCACATGCATGAATAAACAGAGATGGAAGTATAGTCACAGTTCACATGCTCAGATGTTCATAAGTATAGTACAGTATAGTTAACATGTTCACATGTTCATATGGTTCATAAGATAATAAGTAAAGAATATAGAATACATGAGATGAACACTGCATATAGAGAAAGTATACAGATGATAAGATATACGTGTCCTCACTTATATAAACAGAAGGGTTGAATCAAGGAAACAAATAGATTTAAAAGATTATAATATATATATATATATATATATATATGATTACTCACTGAGCCCGCAACTCATGCAACTGCGGTTTGTGTTTCAGGAATAGGTACAAAAGATAGTCCAGTAAGTGGGTCAGCTGCAGCTCCTCAGCACTTCCTCTCTCTACAGCCAGACATTTGTAAAACGTTTCCACACTAATATAGTTAAATCACATGATTACATTACAAAAGTTTAACTATACGATTAACTACGTAATAGAAGTAGGGATGTTTTATTATGAATAAATAAAGAATGAGAGAAGGACAGATTACAGTGTGTACACTTCAATTAACATATATGTGACCCCCAAATTCGACTACCACCCTATGTTAATATATTAATTCTCTCGCACTGATATTCGAATTTGGACATCATGAGTTTGTCAAAACAGAAGTTTTAAAATTTGATCACGAACCTTTTACCACAAACATTCAAATATATACAGCTTTCATTACGAAAATAAAACTTTACAAAGTTTTATACAATTTACTAGGGTTATACAAGAAAAGAAACCGAATAGACCCCATTTCAAGCATAACCCTACAAATTGAATGTGTGCACTATAATTTCCAATACAATAGTTTTGATGATATGTAAGAGAAAATCCTAGTGCACAGCCCACCTCAGTTCTTCAATCTTCTAATCTGAGTCGGAGCAATGAAAAGCTTCACACATTCACGTAAAAAATGTCCCCTCAAGTCCCTGCCCATACGGCAGGCATAAAACGCAGTGAGTCGCGAGACTCAATAAGCGACACTTACCGAAATAGACAACCATCCATATTTCAATTATTCACATTCAAATCAATTCCAGTGGTAACACAAACATCATTCTATCACATCGAATCCAATATGATCCACAATCATCTATTGTTAAATCATTCATACAAGTTCATGCAGGCTCAGTACAAACAACAACTCAGTCAGCATACTAACATATGCAACATGTACTCACATCCAAGGCATTTCCATGTACCATCACACATACCAAAATTTACACATCCAACAACCTTAAAGATCATGCACTTACAGCCAACTCAAAATCAAGCCAAACCAACAGTCAAATTAAACAGATTAACTACAAACATCATACACACAAGGAAGGTTGCTTTCATGTTACTTACCTCGCAAGAATCATCTAACGACTCAGTTGGGAACCCCACTCACCGTGATTTGGACCTCCTACAAACAAATTAGGAATTTATATTAACCTCATGTGCATGGAACTATGCAAAGAAGAAAGATCAACGATGTTCTTATGCATATGTGTTTTGGTAGCTCAATTTATCTTCTTTCTCCTCTCTCTCATTAATGTTTTATATCTACCCTTAACATAACTCATTTATCCTCTTTTCACCAACCACCATTAATGGTTCTCAAAATTTCTTTTAAGTACAATTTTTTGATTCTTACGCTCCCACACATGCTAGATATCCAAATTCTTATGATCTTCCTTTCAAAACCCTACACATCTTCCTACCCCTATTCCAATCTCTCTCATCGTTCAACACCCAACTAAATTGACCATTAAAACACCATCAATAGGCTATCAAGAAACTTACCTAAGCAACAGAACACGGAAAAGAACTCTAGTTTGGAAAACCCAAACTCGTCACTTTATAGGGGTTGCTTTCTAACTCCAATTTCAGACACCTAAATCATGATTTAACACCAAAGATGGTTACTAACAGATAGTATATATGCTAAGCTTTTCAACGAGCTATTATTTTCTCAAGTTAGAGCTCAAACGAAAGAGATTTATGGTCCGAAACTAGGGTTAAGGAACAAATACGGGATTCAACAAAATCACATAAGAAATCTTACCGAAACTTGATCGCAGACTGATTTCAAAACTCCCAAACACTAGGGTTTCGTAAGAATCGATGATGATTAGGGTTTTTGAGCTTTGGAGAGAGAAAGATGGGGAAAATAATGTGTATATGTGAGTATGGGAAAGGAAATGGCATATATAAGGTTTGAAGGTTAATTATGTTAATTAAATTGGACGATTTTGCCGTTCTAGGCTTTGGTTTCCTAATTCCTTCGTAATGCTCTTTCCTGTTCGACTCAACGAACCCCGATTATTATTTCCTCTAACTCTATAATTATTTCCAACTAGTTCTCATCTCTTCCCACTGAATTATTATTTTAAGTAATTCGTGAAAAATTTATTCACATTTTCCCACGTATTTATTTTAAAATTTAATTAAACAAAAATTTTAGGGTGTTACAATAGATGAAATGGGTAATGATTCAGCCCAGCGAATCTCGAATGATGAAATGTGGCATGTCAGTTTGGAGTTAAAAGTAGGGATGATATTCAGTTCACGTGATCAAGTTAATGCGTCTTTGAAGTTCAAATTCGTCCAACACAGACGTGGATTTCGAGTAAAGGAAATAAGCCCCAACACGATTGTTGTGTGTTGTCATATTGGACAAGGTTGTCAATGGAGATCAAGAGCAAACAAGAAGAAGTTATCGGGGATTTAGACCATCATTAGATACAATGGTCTACATATATGTGTTCTGTCATCTGAACGTGAAAGACTTAGAAAATTGGACTCCACACTAGTTGCTTCATATTTCAGTGCTCTAATTGAAAAACAACCAAACATTCAAGTTGGGTCACTAAGAAATGACATGACACAATGATTTGGTGTAGAGCCATCGTGCAAAAACAATATGGAGGGCCAACCCCGAGTGGAGCAGGAAGAAGGGTCACACGAAGTCAACTCGATATCGGAATCAGATGGATTGGGAGGCAACACAAACATCATCTTTTGTACAAAATGTGGAAAAAGAGGACACAATATGATAACGTGTCCTCGAAACAATAGATAAATTACTTTGTTTAAAACTATATTTTATGTAACTTAATATTTTTTGTCTACTGATTGGTACCTTTATCATTATATGAACTTATTGTTTCATAATTTTTTATTTCATGTTAACTACCTTTTAATTTTTTTATTTCATGTTATCTACCTTTTAATTAAATTTAGCATTCATAGGATATAAAAATGGCATCTCAGCGAGATCATATTAGACCGGGACCCATTGATCCCTCTGTGTTGACTTTGCAATCTCAACACTGCTCACAGGTTGTTTGGTTTGATGTTGATGAGGTATGTATTTTTGTTTTTTATTTTTTCAAAATAAATTATTACTATGATATTCTTACTAATTACATTTTTTCGACATGAACACTAAAAAATTAATCAGGCAGTAACTGCACCAATAGATTGTAGAAGCAGTACATCCACTAGATCGACTGATTTAGATGGAATGCATCTTCTTATCTTAGAGATACTTCAGACGACCCGTTTCTATGGATTAGCTCGTATCAGTTTCTTCCACTTGACGACCATTTGATTACTGCACTGGTGGAGTGATGAAGTCTTGAGACACACACCTTCCACTTACTTGAGGGTGAGATGACTGTTACTCTCTAGGACGTAGCCATTCAGATAGGGCTACGAATTGAGGTTAAGAGAGTTATTGGTTCTCCACCTTATATATGGGTCGATATGTGTCAAAAAATACTCAGACATATGTCTGGTGAAAGGACTATTAAGGGGTCCCTAGTTCGTGTTACTTGGCTAATTAATCAGTTTCCAATGCAAGCTCCAGATTCAGATAAAGAGTACATGTTACAACACACATGAGCATATTTACTCTGATTGATTGGTGGTTACACTTTTTACGGTAAGGAGATGGGATGTGTGAGCTTATATATTTTGCCCTACCTGGACCATCTGGATGCGACCTCTCAATATAGTTGGGGATTGGCATGATTAGCATATTTGTATAAAGAGTTATACTTAGCATGTCATTATTCATTGGTTTCACAGATATCCAAACCACTCTATTTACTTCAGGTTTGGGCATGGGATATATTTCCTTTTCTTGCTCCATCCATCACAGATATTGGTGTGTCGTATGATGCACCTTTAACTGTTTGGTAATACTCTCATAAATTTTAAACTTTCAAAATTTACTTCATTGTTCATCATGTGCTTTAATAACATTATTATATAGGTCAAACCAAGGAAGATCATACACTCCGGTTCCTAATCACGAGTTAATCCACATTAGACGGTTGCTTGAAAAGGCCGACATGGGGAGGTTATAATCTTCTTCAAAGTCTTCTTAATCATTTTAACCTTCTACTCATATAAGATATATTTTGTCTAATTTTTGCAGATTATTTGGGAGCCGTACGATGTTTATATCTTGAATAATCTTCCATCTTATTATTTAGAAGGTCTTCATATCTGGACCACTGTGGTACCAATTATTTGCATTCAAATTGTTGAATGGAATGCTGCTGATAGGGTGTTGCGCCAGTTTGGTTATAATCAGCATATTCTACGTGATCTAGAAAATATTGAAGAACTTCATCACGTGGACTTGCAGAGTAGCCAAATAGTTTGGGATGAGCATAATGCATTATGGATTCACTTGTGATGTGACTGAATGCAAGACATTAAAAAAGGTGTTCCTAGATCGAGCTGGGAATTACTACAGTCGTTACATGGACTAGTATCATTAAATCTAAAAGAGGTGATATTGATTCAGCTAATTAGGAGCATTGGAAAGTTATTGAAGATTGAGCGTCGTTATGAGATATTACCCAGTTGTATTATGATATCACTTAGATCATTATTCATAAAGAGTCAGTTACATGGTAGTGAAGAAATCCTAATAGAGAAATGTGGATTTTCACAATGATACTAATATTGATAAAGACAATGATATTAATTTGTATGTTGAGGTTAATAGAAATTCTGGGAATAACAATGGTAGGATGCAACTAGATGCAAATTGGATAGGAGAAGATGGGGAAATATAATGATGATGAGGGTAATAGTACTAGTACTGCTTGTGGAATCGATGATATGAAATATTCGAAAATTTTAGAGGATGATATTAGTGAAATGCAGCTGGAAAGATAGGGTGTGGTTATCATTGACCACAACGATGATGGGGGCTCTGATGTTGTTGAAAGTGAATGTTCAAACACTTCATAGACTTTAGAGAATAATTCGAGTAGCTAGCAAGGGAAAGAATGTATAAATGTTAGTGATGGAGACGAGAGTATGAGAAGTTTTGATACTGATAAATACTTTGAGGACACTTTTAAGACGTAGAAGTCATCCCGCGAAGGAAAAAGTATAGGAAACGGGAAGGAACACAAAGAAGAAGAAAGTGAATTGGAGAAGTGATCAGGCAAGTGGTGATGTAGAAGGGAAAGAGTTAGGGCACATGAAGTATCGTAGGAAGAAGGCTATGGTGAGGTGAAGAGCCGGGATTGAGAGGAAGATAGAATGGTGATCTCTAAGAAAAAGGTTCTCTTTGAAAGGTTCAAAAGGGTAAAGTTAAAATAAAAGAATTTAAGGAAGAGACTAGAGAAGTCCAACATTAAGTATAAAGGAATCAAGTGTGATACGTTGGCTCTTAACCCAGAGAAGATGTTGAACCATAGGTGTTTGCAAATTTCGAGGAAAATTTTTTTTGTAAGGAGAGGAAAGTTGTAAAGCCCTCGAATTTGATCCCTGAAAATAGGTTGAAATTAAGGAAACACAATATTAGGGGTATTAGGAATCACATGGGGTCGAGGTACAACGAGAACGGGAGTTAAAAACGAAGAGTGCAGTGGACTGGGCAATAATAATGTATGTTAACCACAAGGCTAACGTGCGTCACCCTAGGAGTGAATGAATAGCATAGGTTTAAGTGAAGAATAACGTACGTCATTATGGGTTGACTAACGTATGTTAATTCCTCCTAAACCTACGTTAACGGGACCCTAAATGCGTCATAAAAGGGCATAAAACAGTCTTGGCCGGGACATAAACACTCCTAAACCTCTCAAACACCTTCTAAAGCCCCAAAACACATTCTGATGGTCTCTCAAACACTAAACCTTCCTACCAACTCGTAGATTTCTACAGATTAAAAACAAATCCATCCTTCCATCTAATTTCCCTCCAAGCTAAGGTTTGATGCAAACTTGGAGACAAGGTAAACTCTCTAATCCTATGATGAAATCTATGGTAAATGAAGTAGATTTGGTAGGGTTTTAATGGTTTTTTATAGTAGTTGTTAAATGTGCAAGCATTAAAACAAAAATTGGAAGATTTAAGCAGGATTGAAGATTTTGAGTTTTAGGGAAGTTAGGGATTTTATAGAATTAGAGGTGTGAATGAGGAGATTAATTTTGTTTAGGATGAATGTCATAGCGGGTACACAGAATCATAAGAGAGATAACAACTAGAATAGGTATTTGGATTAGCAAGAGGGGAAAATGTAAGGGTAGAAGGAATTAGGGTTTGAGTGATGTAAATGTGTTCAAAACTCTTACATGTGAGTTTTGTTTTAACAAAAATTGTAGAGATCAAAGCTTGCAAAGGAGCTGGAGCTACCACCAAAAGGGCTCACTTAGATTGAAGGTAAGTGCATACCTCGTCACTTATTTATCCATATCTAGTCTCTTGTATGGTTAAATATGATGATTTGAGTGTGTAATTTAATAAGTAACCATGTATTAGAAGGATTAGGTTATAAAATGTTGTGTATGGTGTGTTTGTGCATATTTGTGAAGGAATGATTGTGTTGTGTTTAGTGTGCTAGAATGATGTGGTTAGTTATGGTTTCATGAAATAAGCGTGTTTTACTTTGTTTTAGAATGGGATGAAAGAGGGTGAGAAAATGAAGGTATGTTATGCTTTATAATGTGGTCCAAATGTTTGTTGTGCATATGTTCATGATTTTTGTGATGTGGAATAATCCTATTGTAGCACTGACATATTTTACATTGTGTGCTAGGATGTTTAATATGATTGCTCGATGTGGTTGGTTATGGATACATGGAATGAATGTGCTTGTGTGATGTATATGCTTAATTGAGGTGATTATGGTTACTTAATAATGGTAAGTTGTGTATTATGCCTAATGATTTGCCTTATGAAATGCGTACGTTGATTTGTGAGTGAACCATAATGCCTTGTGGGCATAGTACTATGGTTGTCATGTGTCATGTAAGTTGTGACTTTAGTTGCATGAGTTGGAATGATGATAATTGAGAGTGGGATCATATGAATGTATGGATGGTAACATGATTATGTGTGTTATAATTGTGAGCCCAATTAAATGGATTTGATTTATGATGTGTGAGAGGGGTGGAATGTCCTAATGTGTGGAAATTGTGATAAATGTTTTATAATGCCTTAAATGGATGCACTTTTGTTGGATTTAGATTGGTTACGAAAATGTATGATTGAATGAATATATTGTGTGATTGAGTTATGGAATAAAGACTTATGAAAAAATGTAATATGAGCATGTGCATTCATGAGATACATGCTTAAGGCATACATGCATTGTAGAGTTGGAATAGAGACATGTAATTGAAGGGCCACACAAGGCTTGATTAAGAGAAAACATGATATAATTTGGATATAACTAGCAAATGTGAGACTGGGTGATCTTAAGCACATTTGCTAGAGGTTAGAGAACGTCATGTGAGACTGGGTGATCCTAAGCACATTGACGTTCGATTGGTCAACATACGTAACAATGGCAATGTGAGACTGAGGATCCTAACCATATGTGTCATGGCTGGAAAGGTGTCATATGAGACTAGGTGATCTTAAGCATATGGGAACTCTTTGAATAAACAAGCGAAAAGAGAAAAGGGGGTAATGAGAGACTGAGTAATCCTAAGCACATGTATCTCGAATGATAAAGTGTCATGTGAGACTGGGAGATCTTAAGCACATCGACACAGGTTGACCAATGAGAGAAAGTGGGCAATGTGAGACTGGGTGATCCTAAGCATATCTGCCCAAATAAAGAGGTGTCATACAAGACTGGGTGATCCTACCCGTGTGGGCACTGGTTGAATAACCAAGGGAATAAATAGAGGGGATCCTCTATGAGAGAAAACATAGCATTGGGAAAGACGAATGTGGCATTCCATGAATATGATGCATATGCATTTAACATATTTGGTTGAATGATGTGAACAATTGTGTGATACCTTATGAGAAGTTAGAATGAGTGATCCTGTGACTAAATGGTGTTTATGTGTTTAGATGTAAATAATTAGAAGAAATTGTATGATAAGAAAGTTGATTGATGATATGTATGAGCATGTTGTAGGTGGAGATGTGGATATGTGTGTTGTGACTTAAATGTTCTATAGGTGTGTGATATGATTTGTATATGTAAATGTGAAGTGAAAATGGTATGAGAATTATGCCTGCATGTTAGTTGTTGATAATGTTTGAATGACTATTAAGTGTATGGTAAGCCTAAGGAAGGGTGATAACTATCTATGGACATAATAATAAAATTGTTGTTAATAGGTGTGAGAAGATGGTATGTTGTATACGAATGTTGGTCTTGTGTTTTAAGTGATCTATGTACATGTGTGATATATGTTTTGTGGTTGATAATGTCGAATGTGGATTGCACTTGAATTGTGTTCTTGTATCAATGTGGTATGATTATGGTGGATATAATGTGATGAATATTAGGGAGGAAAATGTACATAAGAAAGTAAGTTTGAGTGTGGTTGAGTGTGTAGGATAGATTTGAACAAAGTTAATTATTGTGTGAGATTGTAATACATGGACGAATTCTGATTCTTGTGTTGATTACATAATGTTTGATGTGTTTTCTCCTTATATGCTAGTATGGGCATTGTTATGTTTGTGTAATGGTGTGGAAAGTACTTGGTTTGATGCTAGTTGAGGTGAAATTCGATTAAGTGTTAGGTTCAAATTGAATATGTAAAAATAGAACTGCAAAGGCGTGTTAACGTATGTTACTTTCCTGATAAACCTACGTTATTCTTAATTTGCATGAATAACGTACGTTAATCTTCTAGTTAACCTGCGTTATTTTTGTCCAAAGGGTTGTGATGACCTATACACTTTGCCCTAAGACATCCCAGAGTTAGTAAACCCAATCGAGCTAGGAAATTGAAATTTCACCCTTTTAGACTAAATAGCACTAAAGAAAACCTGGATTAAACATTTAGATAGTGTACCTTAGAATCTAAAGAAATGAGTAAAACACTTCACGAAGATATAGAGCGAAATTGTAAGTAAGATAATGGTGAGACTAAAATGAACGAGTGTATTAGACTTTATATGGACAGGTAAGTGACGTAGGAGGTGTCCACTTACTGAGTTTTATACTCACCCAATTCAATTGTGGTTGTTTGTGTGGTAGCAGGTTGGCGGAGGATTCTAAACTTGGGCGAGGGTGCGACCATAGATGTTTTTCATTTAAAACCATTTCATAGTTTTTTTAAATCTCTATTGTGGATGTAAATGTTTTCTCTCTTAGCTTTGTTTTATGATTACACACTTTTACATATTCTTATATAATGTTAGCTAAACTTTTCATAGCAACCATGGAGTGGTTATAATTGCGAAAAAAATTTAAGGATTTTGGGAAACATCATAATTTATTGAAAAGAAAAATTTAGCATCACAGAATCTCTCAACGTTGGATTGCCCTACCGAGTGCCTCAGTCGGAGCATCTGTGAGTATTTCTATCTATACATATACATATAAGTATACACATATTTTGTAACGCCCCAAAATTTTCATTTTATTAAAATTTAAAATAAAATACGTATTTAAAATGAGGAAAAATTTTTCGCGAATTATTTTAAGAAATTATTTAATAGGGAAGAGTGAACTTTATTTAAATTGGGAATTTAGGAAATTTGGAAAGAGTATAAACTTCGAGAATTTCGGTGTTGGAAGCTTAATGTGGGCCGAGCTAAAAAGAGATTACGAAGGGAATAGTGAAACAAACCCAATGAACCATTAAATCAACCCTTTAACTCTTAAAAACCCCACTTCTTTATCTTTTCTCCACCACCCACACGACATATCCCTCTCTCATTTCCTTCCTCCACCAAAAAACTCTCTTTCTCCATCAAACTCCACGAAAAATCTGTAGCTCGGGATGATCGGAAAGCAATTCTTGAGTCGATTCAAGGTAAGACTCCTTCCACTTCTTCCATTCCCGTTTTTCACACAAACCCTAACTTCAAACCCTCATAACTCTCTCATTTTAGTTCCAAATCGAGCAAATGACGGTTCATTGGAAAGGTTGAGATGTGAAATACCTAATGGTAACCAATTTTGATGTCAAATCTCTGATTAGGGACTCGAAAACGTTGCTGGAAGTGGAGCCCTACATAGTGATGGGATTGAGAACCCAAGTGGTGTTTTTGTGTAAACGTGTTCTCCGTTGCGTTTCTTTGCTTGGGTAAGTTTAATTGAAGTATATGGACAGTGTTTTAGGTGTTTAATTGATTGGGTAGTTCCATATGTGTGAAATTGAAGCATGATTAGGTGATTTTGTTAGGTTTGGAAAAGGGGATTATGATTTAAGAAAAATGTGGCGCCTAAATTTGCCAAGTTCGTTTTTCGATAAGTTCGATTTTAGCACTATATTTTTTTTTTCATTTTGAAACCTCAAATCAACATAAGCAAGGAAATGAAAAACCTGGATAAAACATAGATATATATATATATATATATATATATATATAGAAAATCCAGTGGCACGTATGCATTGAGTTTAAACTAGGCCCGATACAAAAGAATGTAAATATGTAGAAGCTGTAAGTTTGGTTTTAAAACAATACAATTTTCCAAAGGCTAAACCATGTGTATAAGGCTATACAAAATCAAAAGTGTAAAGTCCCAAAAATCTGTCTGGAGCCAACCTGCTACAAGTATCACACACGTACGCTCCGCCAAAAATCAAGTCCCAGCACCTGCTACTGACGATCTGCACATATTTAAAACAGCCAAACAACAGGCGAGTATTTTACAAATACTCAGTAAGCGATCCTTAAGCCATTAAGCTGTGATGCGCAGGGGAACTTTGGCCTCCGCAGCCTAATCGCCTCCAACTTCACTATAGTTTAGGTATTTTAATTAATACACACAACAAGCAAGTCAAACACAGCTTTTTCGTGATCTTTTATAAGGCTGGACAGGGGAAACGGGCAGTGGAAACGGCCACAAAACCGTTCCCTGGCCGTTCGCCCTGGCAGGCAATGTTTCTCAATGGGAACGGCCATGGGAAACGGTTTTGGTGGCCGTTCCCAGGCCGTTCGCCCTACAGTACAGGTAGCAGAATGTATTTTTACTCCATTTTACCCTTCCAATTAAGTCAACATACATTACACCATTATCTCATAACAATTTCATCATTTCGGTCCATCAAACAATTCATTCAAGGCATTCATCTCAACGATAATCAACGAAAACTACTACATCATTCAAAGCCCAACAAGACGTA
>CANYCX010922893.1:0-19811 GCA_948193385.1 Breynia disticha f. nivosa | reverse complement strand
CACTGCAGCATCTACACAACTCAACTCAAGTTCAATCCATGCATAATTATTGTCCAATTGTTTTAGCCATACCAATACACTTATCAAGCATTCCATACAAGTCAAACATACGCCAATTAAACCATAATTAACCATTTATCTCAACATATCCATGAACTCACATAAAATACCCATAAATGGAAATTCATCCATATACATATCATTTCACAAAAAATCATCACACATTCCTCAAAACACAATCACCAATCATGTATCAGTAAGAATACATACTACCATTTGTACATTTTCACAACGTCATAGAACAACCATTCTATTTGCATTTCACACAACATCATCAATTATGATTCCATGAATAAATATGCATTATGCCAATGCTAATGCAAATCACACAATGCATCGCTCTGGAACCTTGTCTAGCTAGGGAGAGAGTCCACTCGATCCTTGCTACTTGGGCAAATTACCCCTCATTATAAAAGTGAGAGTCCACTCACTGTATCTACGCATATGGGTAAATTACCCCCAGTAACCTTTTCTTTTCATTTGAAGAGAGAATCCACTCATCTTCCACGCATACGTATATTGGGCAAATTACCCACAGTAACCTTTTCATAATTCATGCAAGTGTTTATAATGCCACACAATCATGAATGAATGCCATGATCATACCAAGGCCTTAGCCGCAACCATTATGCTCAACAATCTCAAAACACATTCCATACACAATGTGCAAATACATGTATTCATTATTATAAGAACACATCATAACATATCATATTCCGGTTCTCACAAACCCATTCTAGGCTAACATAACCGTGCCACAACATTGTCACATTATCAATTCAACATACCGCTCAAACCACATGCATTAGCTTACTTTTCATACACATTTTCCTTCTAACACATTCATTTCATGTACATTTCATACAAACAACATCATTTCAATTCAAATATCATCAAAACACTTTAAACATGTCAAGTAAGTGTCATTCAAGCACTTACCTCGGGTCCCGGGGTTCGATCTGCCGCTCGAATCCCAATTTCGATCGCAAATGTCGTGCCCTACACAAATAAAATCAAATTTCACATCAAGGCCCACACAATGTACATTACCTAAGCCTCTTAAATGGATTTTTACCTAAAATCCCCAAATTTCCCCATAACCTAAAATTCTCAAATCTTACAAAAATGGACGTTTTAAGGCAAATGGCTTATGTAAACATGTTTCCTAATGACAACCCAAGATAACCCTACACAATGTACGTAAATTCCAACACATTTACACAAGAAATCGACGGTTTACCTTAATCTAGTCACTTTCAAAACCTAGAGAGAGATGGGTCTGATTAGAGGCCGAAATGTGTTAGATTCGGTGTAGGTTTGCTGTTGTGGTGTAGGTTTTATGGTAGGGATTGCTCAGAAACGTTTGGGAGGATGTTTTGGGAGTGTTTTGGTAGGTGAAAGGAAGTAATGGTTCGTTGGACAGAAGCTTCGGACTTTTAATGACATGTACTGACCCTCGATAATGTTCATTACGGTTTAAATAACGTTCATTACGCAACATGCAGATTTTTGGTTTTTCTGGGAAGAGTAACGTTCATTACCTCTGGTGCTAATGAACGTTACTCAGGTGCAGTCTGTAAGTCTTAGTCGTTTTCGACTCTTTTCGATTCCCGATAAGCGCACACTCCTATTTACATGTTCTCCAACTTGGACAACCATCTTTTCAACTACTTCAACATCCATTGACATTAATTTTTTCATCATTCACACTTAGTCACATAATTAAACTTGTTATCATGAAATGTTCTTAAATCTTAACATCTTTTCTCGATTTAGGCTAGACAAATTTCTGGCGCATTACAGATGCATATAAAGAAGAAAATAGAGCAAGGAAAAGTACCTACTTTACACAGACATGATGATACAAGTGTTTTATATTATCGGGATAGACTGTGTGTTCCAAATATTGCAGAGTTGAAGAACGATCTGATGACAGAGGCTCATTCTTCTTCTTTATCAGTTCATCCTAGTAGTATGAAAATGTATCGAGATTTGCGACAGTTGTATTAGTGGGTACATATGAAATGGGAGATAGCAGAGTTTGTTGCAAAATGTCTCCAATGTCAGCAGATAAAAGCAGAACATCAGGCTCCGGCAGAGAAACTGAGACCACTTGATATTCCAGAATGGAAGTGGGAGAAAATCACCATGGATTTTATCATTGGTTTACCGAGGACGTTCCAACGTCACGATGCTATCTGGGTTATTATTGACAGATTGACAAAATCGGCCCATTTCTTAGCTATCCGACAGGACGAGACGTTGGATACGCTTGCTGATTTCTATATTATCGAGATTGTCAGATTACATGGTGTTCCTACTTTGATTGTGTCTGATCGTGATCCTAGGTTTACATTGCGATTCTGGCAGAGTTTACAGGATGCGATGAGTACTCGTTTGAGGTTTAGTACAACTTTCCATCCTTAGACTGATGTTCAGTTTGAGAGGACGATTCAGACAGTAGAGGATATTCTTCGGGCATGTATTTTGGAGTTTGGTGGTAGTTGGGATGATCACTTACCTATAGTCAAGTTTGCGTACAACAATAATTATCATTCTAGTATCAGGATGGCACCTTACGAGGCTTTGTACGGGAGACGGTGTCGTAGACCGGTTTACTGGGATATTGAGGGTTTGAGACAGATTGAGGGACCAGAGTTGGTTCAGCAGACCCTAGATAAAGTGAATGTTGTGAAATGTTGTATGTGAGCAGCTCAAGATCGTCAGAAAAGCTATTACGACCGACATCATCGAGAGATAGAGTATGAGGTCGACGATAGAGTTTACTTACGAGTTTCACCCTAGAGAGGTGTGATTAAATTTGAGAGAGGAGGTAAGTTGAGTCCTAGGTATATCAAATCGTACGAGATTACAGAGAGAGTGGGACCACTAGCTTACAAATTGAGGTTACTAGCAGAGTTGTTCCGATTACAGGACGTATTCTATGTTTCTATGTTAAAACAGTACCGATCTGATCCTAGTCACGTTTTGAGCACTCTAGAGATAGAGGTATTTGAGGATTTGACGTACGAGGAGGAGCCTGTTAAGATTTTAGACCAACAGGTGAGATGCTTATGGAATCGCGAGATTCTGATGGTTTTGGTAAAGTGGAGCTTTCATTCACCAAAAGAAGCGACTTGGGAGGTGGAGTCAGATATGCGACGATAGTATCCATATCTGTTTCCTGATTCTACTTCGGAGCAGTGAGGTACGTTTCGATTCTAGACTTTGATATTGAATATTACGATCTAGATTTTGATTCTAAGTTCCTTGATTTGAAATTTTGGGGACGAAATTTTCAAAGAGGGGGAGAATTGTAAAATTTTGGATATTTTTCGTCGTAAAATGATGATAAATATGTGTTTAAAATTTAAAATAAGAAGGTATATTAAAGGTTGATCGAGGTTGACGCGAAACAATTGAAGAAAATTGGAGAAATCTGAAATTAGGGAAGTACACGCAGTGGACAAGAAAGTACACGCAGTCGTGCCGACCACGCGTAGTTCGCTTCCCACCACGTGTGGATCCCTGTCAGATGGAAAAAAATATAAAGTTTCAAAGTATCAAAACCACTCTTCACCTCTTCACTTATTTACTTGATTCAGAGCAAGAGATCATCAGAGAGAGCTGAGAGAAGGCTGAGAATCATCTAGGAACTGATTTTAATCCTTGTTTCTTGCACAAATTGAGAAGGTAAGATGATAGAAAGATTGCTTAATGGTTGATATTAAGTTGATGGATTGGTTTTGCTGAGTTTTATGGTTGGTTTATGATGAGAATTTGCTGATATTGATGTTAAGAAGATGGAAATGGATAGTAGATACATGTTAGGATAAATTTGTGTATGGTAAAGTTGATGGAAAAGGATATAACCTAAGGTTTAGGTTAAGTTGACAATTGGTTGACACTGAGCTAGAATTGAGTTATATGTTTATGTATTGATTGGAATAGTTGCTGGAATTATTTTGAATAAGTGTAAGAAGTTATAAGAATGATTTAGAGATAAAATTGAGAAAGTTGACTTATAGTTTTCAAATGATATGTTAATGATTCTAAAGTTAGAATTAATACTTGAATTGGTTAGTAATGCATTATATATGGTTGATTTCGTACAGGAGGATATGTACGACGACTGGGAGGCTTTTGAGCCAGTGTTGATTATTTTTTTGCTTGTTTTTGAGGTAAGTGTTCTGACGCTTACTAAATTGGTTTGTAATCTATTTGGATTATGTTGATTAATCGAGATAAAGATAGGTGCCTATAATGAAATGTTGATTTGTTAGATTAGTTTAGTGAATGTGGTTGTATTGATATGTTTTGATCGAAATGAATTGATTACCTGTGTGGTATTCGTTGCCCTATCTGAGCTGTACCTGTGTCGATTTGAATTGCTCTGTGTGAGCTGTGCTATGTGTGAAAATATGAATGATTTTCATATTGATTTCATTCATACATTTACATATCATATACTGTGTCACATGTGCCTATGTGGCAAGCCTGTATGGCATTCAGTATATCTTGTGTGGATTTTTCTGTGTGGATCTATAGACTGAGCTGTCTGCGGTCTAAAATATGAAACCTCTCCTGTGTGGTACAGAGGTATTGTTCTTCGTGGGCTGAGCTTTGTGCGGTCCAGATACCCGTGTCATCCTGTGTGGAAATTGCATTATCATTGACATATCATTGCATCAAATTGCATTTATGTCGTATTGTGAGATCTGTGTGATCTAATATGGTTGTGTGCCTATTTATATATGTGATTCCTATGTGGACGATGATATATTATCTATTGATATTGTTGTATGCAATATACTTGAGTTGTGTGCTGTGTTTATACTTTTGTGGATTGTTTTGTTTTTCTGGCATACGGGGATGCATAGGGACAAGATAGATACGCACGTCCTCGTACTATTTTATGTTTTCCCCTGAACATCATTTACGTTTAAAGCTAAGAATACTTACTGAGTATTGTTTATTCTCACCCCGTTGTTGTTTTAAATGATTGTGCAGATCGTAGGTAGCTGCTTGCCACTGGACCCAGAGCTGATAAGTACTTCCAGAGCTTATGTCAGAGGTCGAGCTCCAGTTTTCATTTTTGATATTTTGGACTTGTACATGTTGTACATTTATGTATATACACACAACTTTGAGTTTGATATGTTTTCAAACTTATTTTGCTTCCGCTTATGTTTATTTTACGAATGAAAATGAGTTTGGGCCGAGATTTATAAAATGAGCGTGTATATATCTTTTATATTCTCTCTCTCCTCTGTTTTTAGATTTAATTTCGTATTATTTTTATAAATTATACTGTTTATCAGGGAAATCAGTATTTAAAAATGAGTTCCACAAAAACAATGCAACTATCCCGAGGGAATCTAATCACCACTTTGAACCACTAAATGTGAACCCCAAATTCATAAAACTCATTTTTGTTTAAACCTTGAAATTCGCACCATTTTTTTAAAAGAAACAATGCTTGAATAAATAATATACATGCACATGTCGATTCACAAATGTACCATACAATAAGTAGAATAGCTTATTTAAACTACAAGAAATACAATTCTTAATTAATCCTAAAAATGCAACCCCTGTTTAATTTGAAAGATGCTCTGTCGACCCCGTTCGTGGAAATCCCTCTAATCCTGCACACATCACAATCAAACAACTAATATGAGTAATTAAATACTCATTATGTACACTTTCACAACACTTACCAAGGTAATTTAAGCCTAAGTATGTCATTGGTAAAGTGTGTTAAGTGCATCAGGTATTCAAGATAGGGAGTTCATACTACATTACTAATTCAGTATTCTTTAGTTTGTTATTCTTAACTAAAATCATCGATTTCTAGTCAATGCTAGACTACTATATATTAGGTTGATTACTGAACTCGTTTGCCGCTTATACAAATCACCAATTTAAGCTGCCAATGCCATGGGAACGGCCTAGAGAATGGCCAGCACAGGCTGTTCTCCTGGCTGTTTCCCCCTTCTGTTTTGCCTCTACAAATGGAACGGCTTGGGGAACGGTTTGCATAGGTCGTTCCCCAGCCCGTTCTAACCTACTATGTTTGCAAAAATTGTATAATAACACTTAGGAATTCATACAAAATATTACCACAATTATAGGCATCACAAACAAGTCCAAACACCTCAACAATACTCTTATAACATCCAATTTACAACTTAGTTCTAACCTTCATTATACATTCTCAACTTACATTACCAATATCTCTTAGCAATCATCAAACGACATCACAATTCCAATTCACGCACACACTAAATCATTCTCACAACAAGTCCCTATTCATAATTCGACAGCATTAACATATTAATCATCACATTCCACACAACAACACATACACTCATCATTTTAGTTGTATTCCAAGTTAACCATAAAATTATCAAGTGATAAAGATGAATGAATGTATTCATGAAATGCAAATACAAATGCCACCACACAAATGATGTGCTACGGAGCCTTTTCTTTCTGTGAGGTTCTTTTGTGGGCGCAAAACCATTTTCGTATATGTAAGAGAGATTCCACTCTCTTCCATTCAAGTGGGTCGAAACCCCCTTTTCTTATATATAAGAGAGAGTCCACTCTCTTCTACGTATTGGGCTGAAACCGCCTTTTCTTATATGTAAGAGAGATCCACTATCTTCAGCGCATGTGGGCCGAAACCCCCTTTTCTTATATGTAAGAGAGGGTCCACTCTTTTTAGCGTATGTGGGCCAAAACCCCCTTTTTCTATTCAAAACATGAACATGCATCAATGCTCATGCTATGCCATAATGACATGCCTCAATGCAAACCCAATGTTTGAAGATTCATTCACACTTTGCTAGACCCCAAGCTTATGAACACTCAAAATTTTTCACAAGACTATAGCATTCACATATACTGTTTGCATTGTAACTCATTCCAACATCAATACTAAGCATGCATACACATTTCATCAAATAGCTCATAAACATACAACCGCATAACTCATAGCATATCACATTCCATAACTTACAACACCTATAAGTAACTCACACAACATTCAATTCTTTAATTGCACATTTCCATAACACCTTAACATTCCCATTATCATACCAAACATGCCAAACACAAGCTCACCCAATTTCAAACAAACACATAACAACATATTAAAAGAAACTTCTTCCTAGCACCTTAACATTTTTAATTCCGTCCATACAAATTAAGCAAGAATACACAACATCCAAATATAGTCCACAACAATGTTTCTATCATTCAAGTCCATTTTTAACAACACACAATCCAACATTCAACATATAGATAAGATCAACCAAATATAGTTAACCGTACAGAGGCAAAAGCTGCAATAGTAAATGTAGTTGGGTGCACTTACCTCGAATCCTTCGAAGCTTGCTTTCCTAGAAACATTTCAATTCAGTTCCCTATTCCTAAAATATATTTCACACATATCAAAATCCATCCTCATTCAAAATCATTAATTAGATTCTTTTACCATAATACATTCCTAAATTTCTTATCCCTTTGTTTCTTTTTCTATATTCTTTTTATCAATTTTAAAGGTGCACCTTAAAAATACTATCCATGACTCTATCTCTAATGCATCGTGTTCATGGGAATTAACCTTATAGTTGAAATTAACATTATACCATATATTAAATTCAAAGCCCATTTCAAAAATTAACAATGATTTTTTTTAAAATTTCAATTTTAATCCTAACAATTTGAATTCCACCGAAATAAACTCCTTAACAAAAAAAGACAATAATTCCTCTTAATTTAATCATTCCCAAACAATAAAATCTCAATTCTCACAATGATCGATCATAGTAATCACCAATCTAATAACCTCACCAATACCATATCATAGAACATATCATCACCTATCATATCATATCAATCACCTCACCAATACCATATCGTATAATGTATCATCACCTGTCATATCATATCCAAGCACCTCACTAATACCATATTATATACCTGTATAACTGTAAAATATATTACATGTTTGCATTTCCTTTTTGTATGTACCTGTTTCATTTTAATCGTATATATAATTTCCTTTCACATATGTCATAATTTTGTATCAATCTCATTCATACGCACATATCATCATTTCATTTCATATTCACATTCATATTCATAAATTCGCAATCATTCGCAATTCTATCATATTTGCATTGTATAATAAGTTCTAATCATATTTTAATTTAGCCAAATAGTGAGTTAGACTACTCACCTATCAACTGAAATACTCAGACCGGCGGGTACTCGTGTCCTGTTTGGCTCTCCTGCTTTGTCGTCCTATAATAACTTATACGAATCTTGCTATAAAATTCAATTCACAATATATATACATATGCATGCTCCTATTCAATCCTATTAACCCCCTATAACATTAATCAATAACTATTCTTACTTAAAACTAACTTTTCTCAAAGTCTTATATATGGAAACTTCGTAAATACTTGCTATCATCTCCGAATTCTAATGTTCTAACTATACTAGATAATTTCCTACTCGATTCTACGATCAATTCTATATATAATACCTGTTTTATGGTTTTTTTCTCTGATTCTCTCTTCCCCGAGCCTCTCTAGACTTTCCTTTTGGTTTTTCTCTATTTTTGTAATTTTTTCGAGTCGAAATGAAGCCTATATATATGTTTTATGGTCAACACGACCATGTTGTGCCAGTACACCCTTTTCCACTGCTTTATTTTCCACGTGTCACTCAATTTTTCAATATTTTGGGACATTCATCATGTCGGCACGCCCTGTGCCAATCTTGGCACGACCTGTGCCAATCTTGGCAGGATCGTGCCCATCATTATGAGCACATTCGTGTTGATTTTTTATCATGATCGTGCTGTTATCCAGCCAGCACGCCCCTATGCTGTCAGCATGCCCTAGGAGTTATTCAGTCGATTCCTTGCCGATTTCATGTCCAAACTTCATTCTTTCGAATCCTCAACTCATATAACTCTTAACTTACTCATAATATTCCTATTTAACTTATATTTACCTCTTTTCTTTATTAATTTCATTAATTATCCTAAAAATATCTTAGTTTACTTAATAATAAGGTTTTAAGTTGGAAATGTTACATAAAGGATAAGAAAGGAGTGAGGTAGATAGATAGAAAGAAAAATGATGGGAAGGGAGCGAGACCAAGGGTAATGTATATTGAAGCAAAAATACAAGGCTAAAGGGGGATTAAAAGTAGGAAGAGTATATTATGTGTTGTTGTTCTTGATTTCATGAATGTGTTATGCTTATAGGAGGCGACCTAGGCGCCGGAGTAGAGCAGCACCCTAGCAGTGACCTTAGCTCAGGATACGGTGAGTGTGTATTTATGACTTTCTCATTTTGAAGAGTCATTGCATAGGTAAGCATAGAAGGTTAATTGTATGAGTTCGTTGTGTTTGATTAAGTGTGATGGATGTCCAATTATAAGACTTAATTGGAATATGTTTATATTTTCTTTCTATTGCCTATTGAATGATTTTTCATGGGTTAGATCTATGTCAAAAGTGAGAAAGGTAAATGTGGTCGTTAGTGAGTTTGGGGAATGATGTAGTGTGTGGTGAGATATGGTAATAAGACAAACATGTATAAATGTGTAAGTGCTTGTGATAAGGGGTAATGTAGAACCTGAATTATGTGTGAATTAAAAGGACACGATTTGTGGTCAGAAGGTTGGAAATTAAGAGACAATGTGTAAAATTATTGTGTGTTGGTTTATGATTTAACCGTGTAGTCGTGGATTGTTTCACCAAGGAAGTGAGCGTAGATTGAAATTGAGAGCGAAAGATTCTTCTAGTCGGAGAGAGGAAAACAATACCCACATGCCTTATAACGGCAATGGTAGCGGCTAAACTTATTTAAGAAGGGTGTGAGGCTTATCTGGCCAACGTCATTGATACCCGAGGGGCCACACCAGAAGTAGCATAAGTGGATGTAGCGAGAGAGTTTCTAGATGTTTTTCCCTAGGAATTATTGGGACTACCACCCCCCACGTGAAGTGGATTTTGAGATAGAAACTATATTGGGAGTAGCCCCAATATATATTGTTGTGCAAATGTGGAGTTGAAGGAGCTGAAGAAACAATTAGAGGAGCTATTAAACAAGGTTTCGTTCGCCTAATTGTATCGCCGTGAGGAGCCCCTGTTTTGTTTATGAAAAAGAAAGATGGAAGTATGCGACTGTGTATTGACTACTGATAGTTGAATCGAATGACGGTAAAGAACAAGTATCTGTTACCCCATATTAATGATCTGTTAGATCGATTAAAAGGGCCACGGTGTTCTTAAAGATCAATTGAAGATCTGGTTACTGGCAATTAATGGTTGCAGAAGACTCTATTCCAAGAACTGCCTTCTGAACTCGATACAAACACTTCGAGTTCACAGTGATGCCTTTCGAACTCACGAACGTACATGCAGCCTTCATGTCATTAATGAACTGAATCTTCCAACCATATCTTGACCAATTCGTAGTGGTATTCATTGATGACATACTTATATACTCCCGGACCAGGGACAAACACAGGGGGCAATTAAAGATGGCATTATAAATATTAAGGGACAAGCAGTTGTAAGCAAAATTTAGTAAGTGTGAATTTTGGGCAGAGGAAGTGATATTCTTGGGGCATGTGATTTTTAAAAATGAGGTACAGTCGGATCTATCAAAGGTTAAAGCGGTTAAAGAATGGGAAACGTAGAACAACGTTACAGATATTCATATTTCTCTGGGGTTGGCTAGCTACTACTGTAGGTTTATTCAGGATTTTCCACTGATAGCCTGACCACTGATAGGGCTATTGAAAAAGAATTCCCCTTTCCAGTGGGATGATAAGTGTCAGAATAGTTTTGAAGATTTGAATATCAAATTAAGTGAAGCCCCGATATTGGTATTACCGTCAGAGGGAAGCGAATATGTGGTATATACTGATGCATATAAACAAGGTTTGGGTGGAGTTCTAATGCAGGAGGGAAAAGTAATCGCATACACTTTAAGACAGCTACGACCGCATGAGTGCAATTACCCTACCCATGATTTGGAGCTAGCGGCTTGTGGTGAGACATTCAAAATCTTCACTGATCATAAGAGTTTGAAATATTTAACAATGCAGAAGGAGTTAAATTTGCGACAACAGAGGTGGATGGAGCTGATTAAGGATTACAATTGCACGATTGAGTATCACTTGGGCAGGACAAATATGGTAGCAGATGCCCTAAGTAGGAAGACTCAGGAATAGCCAGAGGCCATTCTCCACAATGTCGAATCACTTTTCTCACTACTAGAACTCAGAGTACAATTGGACCTTATAGAGGGAACTACACTGGAAAATATGGACATTCGAGGACACTCACCTGGTAAAAATAAGGAAAAGAGTGGAGAAAGGTAAAGTAGAGACTTTCCACCGGATCAATAAGGATGGTGTATCGTATTACCATCAGCGATTATGTGTGCTTGACATTCGAGAGCTAATAGAAGAGATTTTGACGGAAGCTCACTCCTCTCATTATGAAGTACATCTAGGCAGTACCAGAAAGTGGTAAATTTTATTGCAAGGTGTTTATCCTACCAGCAGATTAAGGCAGAGCATCAGGACCTAACAGGAAAACTGTGGTCCCTTACTATTCCCTACTAGAAGTAGGAAAAGATTACTATAGATTTCATCATCGGGTTACCGCGAACCTTTAGGCACCACGATACAATATGGGTAATCATGGATCGCCTTACTAAGTCAGCGTACTTTTTACCTATCAAATAAGAAGATTCCTTGGATCGACCCGTAGAGAAATATGTGGCTGAGATAGTGAGGTTACATGGAGTTCTAGTGTCCATTGTATCATATAGGGACCCACAGTTTATATCATGTTTTGGGGTAGTTTACAACGCGCCATGGGTACGCAGTTACATTTTAGTACTGCCTTCCAGCCCCAGATAGATGGACAATCAGAGAGGACAATACAGACTCTTGAAGACATGATGAGGGTAAGTGTCTTAGAGTTTAGAGGCAACTGGGATGATCACCTGCCCTTATAGAATTCACTTATAACAACAGTTGCCATTCTAGCATAGGAATGGCACCGTATGAGGCACTATATGGAAGAAAGTGTCGAAGTCCTATTTACTGGGACGTGGAAGGGTTACGACAATTAGAAGGGCCAAAACTAGTTCTACATACTGTGGAAAAGATTGATACAGTAAAGACGTGTATGAAGGCGGCAAGACTGACAGAAGAGTCAATCTGACAAACATCATCGAGAGGTAACCCATGAAGTATGGGGTCAAGTATTCTTGTGGGTTCTCTTTGGCTAGGAGTGGTTCATTTTGCACGAACAGGCAAGTTGAGTCCAAGATACATCGGGCCATACGAGCTTATCGAAAGGGTTGGATCGTTGGCTTACCGACTGAAATTACCCACAGAGCTATCCCAGTTGCACGACGTATTTCACGTCTCTATGTTTAGGAGATATAGATCTGACCCTAGTCATGTGATAAAGGAGCCCAAGTTAGAGATTGCAGAGAACCTATCCTATGTGGAAGAGCCGGTAGAGGTATTAGTCGACAAGTAAGGAGACTAAAAAATCGAGAGATACCTCTTGTAAAGGCGAAATGGAGTTTCCACTTGCCGCATGAGGCTACCTGGGAAGTGGAACGCGATATGAGGGAATGTTACCCCTACTTGTTTTTTGAGGACACAGATTTCCAAGGAGGTAAACTCTAAACCTTACTAGAGAGGTGTAATGAGGAAATTTCATCTTTTCAATTCGTTGACCAATTAAAGGAAAAGAAAATTTTGGGGACGAAATTTTTCCCTAGGGGGGAGTTGTAATGCCCTCAAAAATTTATTGTGTTAAAAAATAATCAATTAAATCAATATGGAGAAATACAAATATATATATATATATAGATATATATATATATATATATATATATATATATATATATATATATATATATTGGGTAAAAACAAAAGAGGTTGGACGAATTTTCCCACACAAACAGAGGGAAACCTGCATTTCACTAGACTAAATGGTCTGGTAAACGGTTTGTGCAAACCATTTCCCAAACCGTTTGCTATGGGGAAGATACCTAAAAAGGGGAAAAAATCAATCTAAAATTAACTCTAACCCTAAAACCCCATCTTAGATGAAAATAGACCTCTTGCCAATCAAAACCTATCCCCTAAGAACACCAGTCCCTCCCCTAATCCTTCATCCTTTCCCTTTCTTATTTGAAGAACGCACCAAAAGGAACCAAACTTGGTGGGAAGAAGGAGGATCAAGAGGTAATATCTCGAACTCTGACCCCAAACTAAAGAGAATGCTTGAATTCGGGAAATGTGATAAGAAAAGGGAAAAAGGGTGAGAATTTGGGCGTGGTTAAGAAATGTGAGTTGCAAACTAGGGCTAAGGATAGTAAAGGAGTGAGGTAGATAGAGAGAGAGAGAGAGAGAGCAAAACAATGGGGAGGGATAAAGACCAAGGGTAACATATAATGAAGTAAAAATACAAAAGTAAGGGGGGAGTAGAAGTAGGAAGAGTATATTATGTGTTATTGTTCTTGATTTCATGGATGTGTTATGTTTATAGGAGGCGACTAGGACGTCAGAAGGGAGCAATCATTGGAGCAACGACCTTATTTTAGGATACAAGTGAGTGTGTATTTATCAGTTGCTCATCTTGAAGAGTCATTGCATGGGTAAGCATAGAAGGTTAATTGTATGAGTTCATTGTGTTTGATTGAGTTTAATGGATGTGTCATTACGAGACTTGAGTGGAATGTGTTTATATGTGTGTGTTATTTCCTAGTGAGTGTTTTTTTCATGATTTAGTTCTATGTCAAAGGTGAGAATGGTAAATGTGGTCATTAGTGAGTCTATGAAATGATGTAGTGTGCCGTAAGAAATGGTAATGATATAAACATGTATAAATGTGTAAGTGCTTGTGATCAAGGGTAATGTAGAACCTGAATTATATGTGAATTAAAAGGATACGAGTTGTGGTCAGATGTTTGGAAGTTGAGAGACAATGTGTTAAATGATGGTGTGTTGGTTTGTGATTTAACGTGTCGATTTGTTTGAGTGAGCATTCATAAACATGCCATCATATCACATATTTGCATTTAGAGTCTTATATACGATTGCGGGGTAGGCATGTAGAGCCCAATATAAGATTGCGGGGGAGGATATATAGAGCCCTATACATGGTTGCGGGATAGGAATGCCCATTTGCCCGATATAAGTTTACGGGATGGGATTGCAGTATATTATGACAAATGTGATACCTTACCTATTGCCCGATATAAGGTTGCGGGATAGGTATGGATAGCATGAGATACAATGCATAATGCCCGATTTTTGTTTCGGGAAATGAATTGTGGCATATCATTTACAAGTGCATGAATCACGAACATGCCATGAGAATGATGGTTTGGTGGTCTATCTTTTGTAACATAGGAGCATATGTTATATTAGGGTTCAAATATGTATAGGTGTTGAGTGGATAAATATTGCATGTTATTTGTATGATAGTAGTAAATGCAATGGTTGAGTTGGATATGCTTGAATAGGGTTAATTAAGGCTGAATTCAGGTGGAAACAGATTGGAAAATGGTTTGAGTAAACTGTTTCCTAACCGGTTCTACTTTTAGCAGCTTTTCTTGGTTCTGGAACAACCTAGCAAATAGTTTACGCAAACCGTTTGCTAGACCGTTTCAGTTACAGAAAGTTTTAGACAGGAGCAAGCGGTTTGGAAAACGGCCTTGCCTGGCCGTTTCCCAAACTGTTCCAGACTCTGTAGATGGAAAAAATGAGTGAATTAAGGGCAAGAAGGTTATGGTATGATGTGTTTCTTTGCTTGGCTCGATAAAAAACTTGTATAGCTTAATAAAGAAACACTAAAACGTGTGTGAACAATTGCATGTGCATGAATTAACAAACTGTGATGGCTTCATAGTCAGTATGGTGATGTGGATGAAATATACTCTCACTGAGTATTAATACTCGATGTCTCTCTTTGCGTATACATTGTGATTGGTGCAGGTTAACAGATGGGCACCTGGACATTTTGGGACTACGTACATGGATAATTAGGATTTGGTTGCCAAGGTTGGGGATCCGTCTAGTTTACTTTTGTTATGTTCGATTTATGTAATTAGTTTTGGGCATGAGCATAAAACTTGTAAACTAGATAAATAGTATGAATTCCAGCCTTGAAACCATGGATGGAAGGTTTTATTGTTTTGTATACAAAATCTCACATAGCTTAATGGTATATCAACAAAATATAGAAGCTCAAATGTTTTGCAAAAAACTTATACTGATTTTAAGGTACTGTAATTTTATTTTAAATATGTCAAAAAATTTTTTGAGCGCCATAGGTACTTTTGGTAGCGAATCATCAGCGAAGCTAGGAGTGTGGAAGCAACAAGTAGGTCAGCAGCTCTTAGAATATTTTGTAGAATGATTTCATCTATGCATGTTTTCATAGTATAGATGACATTGCTAGTATTTTGTAAATTCTTATCCGCATACTGGTTTTTTTAGACATGGATCATTCATATGTTGAAATTATATGGAAAGAGGTTTTCTTATTTTTCCTCGATTTTTTTATTGTTTTAAAGAAAAAAAAGTTTGTTTCCAAGTTAAATAAAAAGATGTTTTTGGGGTTCAAAGTTGGTCCCAATTAGATCATTCAGCATCCTTCTCGACTAAAGAATTCTCAAACACTCCTTTGTGAGCTCTTCTCCAACTATATCCTAGTAGGTTTGGGAAAAAGCTGGATTCATTCCTTTAACCCAGGAGCTTTGTTGGGATGCATTGATTTAATGGCTCCCTTTATCTCTTCTATCATAAGAGGTTCTAAAAACATATCATTTTGCTCCTTATTGATGCCCTGGCATACATACCCACAAACTTCACCACCATCTGTTCCTTTACTCCTAAACAACTCCGTGTAATTGTTTTTAATTAACGTCTCAGGACTCGCCTCTTTTTAGGACCAATTCCTATCTTTGTCTCTCAATATATTAATCTAATTTCTTTTCTTCCTCGCTCCATCCATATTATGGAAAAACTTGGTGTTTTGGTCACGCCAATAATAATCTTTTCACTTTAAAAGAGTGACATACTAAAATGAGCTATCCTTTTATCCATCTCGTCGAATTTGTGTCGACCTTATTCATCAAGTTTTGACCGCAAAAATCAATTCTTCCCATATCCCTTGTATCAGGAAGGTCCCTCTCGGTATGAAACATTCTAACCGTATTAACATATTAATTATGTAATTACTATTCATTCCTAGATGATTTAGCGTATAATTTAAAACTTTTCCCTCTATTCGATAATCTTAGTAGCTATATGTGTCATCTTGTATTAAAATATAATAAATACATCATTTCTATGCAAACAGTGTACAACACAGCCCAAGGCACGGTCAGAACACAACTTGTGTTAATCAACAAACCCATGGGCTTGGCCTTGTGTTGATCTGGCACATCCCCTATTCTTTTCAATACGGTCCCTATGTTAATTAAACGCAGACTGTATAAAATTGTTATAACTTAAAATACACTCCATAAAAACCTTCAATCAATCCTAAAGATCATTCAGAATTAACAACATCAATTCTCATACATATATTATCATCCTATATCAGTAAGCAACTCAACCTATACTGCTATTAGTCATATCTATACCTGTCTTTCATCACATAACCAACATACATAACACACAGTCATACATATGATCAGATCTAACTATAATGTGTAACGCCCTCCATTTTACGTTATTTTTAAATTTAAATAAGATATTTAATAACAATATATATAAAAATCTATATAAATTTTTTGCGAAATTATTTTAATTAATGTTTCGGTGGAAGGGCTAGAATTTATTGTGAAGTAAAAGTCGGGGATGTTTAAGACGATCGGGAAAGAGAAAATGAGAGAGAAAGAGGTTAGTATGACCGAGGGTAAAATCGTCCAACCGTTCCATTTGTGTCTCTCTCTCCTCATTCACTTCAAAATCACGTTTTTCTCTCTCGTCCAACCGTTCCAAGAACCGAAAACCCTAGATATCATCAATCTTCATCAAATCTTGGCGTTTAGGAGTTATAGAAATGATTAGAGCTCTTATTTCGATAAGTTTTCTGTCGTTGAATCTTGTTAATTCTGTTTTAATGCATACTTGACTTTCCGATGCGGTAATTCTTCCATTTAAGCTCCGATTCGAGCGAAATATGGCTTGTCGAAAAGCTTAATGTATGTACTATCCATTGGTAACCATTTTTTGTAATAATTCATGGTTTAGATACTTGAAATCAGTGTTTAAAGTGAGTTAGGTAAAAGTGACGAGTTTGGGTTTTCTAACCATGAGTTCGGTTCAAAGTATCGTTGTTAGGGTTAGCTTATTTGGGCTCTATTAATGATATTTTAACCATCAATTTGATTGAGTAATGATGGATGAGAGATATTGTTTTAGAGTTAGTTGAATTGAATGTGGTGTTTGAAGGAGGAGTGTAAGAAACTGGAGTTAATGAAGTTAGGTTGGAAGAGAGAAGTTAGGTGGAGGTTGTTGGGAAATTTGGAAAGTGTAGACGTATATTAATGAACCTAATTACAAGTTTATGAACAAGAAAAGCATTTATGAAATCATTAATGGAAGGTAGAGTGGTTAGAAAAGTGATTAATGAGGTTAAAATGAATACATTGATCAAACATGTAAATAGGCATTCATTCTTAAAATTGTTGAATTTAGAAATGAGTTATTAATGTAAAATTATGGACATGTTTATAGGAAATCAAAAATCTGGTGAAGGAAGTGCGCGACCGTGTTAGTGAGCGGGTTCGTGAATAGGTAAATCACACGAATGCAACTATCCTTGTTTGTGTTCTATGGTTGTGATATGTTTAATTTTGAATGTAGTTTGTTATGTTTTGATGTGTGGAAATTCTTATGAGATTAGGAAATGCGGAATGTGATGATTCCATGAGTATGTTATTTGTTAAGACTATTTGATGATGTGTTATGTTAAATGGTTTCAGTTGATGTTTTGTGAATGTTATGTTAATGATGGAATTGATTTATGGCTTGATCATAAGTGGATGATTTATATGTTGATATGTTATCAGGGAACCATATTCATACGCTATACTCGTGAAATTGTGTTGAATGTAAGTATAGTTTTCATGGTTGTTGTTATTTGATACGAATATGGTTAGCTATGTTGAGTGTGGATGAAATTGTTGTAGTTTGGAATATCGCCCATTTAATGTTATGACATGGCATGAGAATGCATGATTGTTATACGTTATTATGCATACATTGGGCTCATGGGAGCATTTGATTAGGGTTTGAGGCTCTTGGGAGCAAGAATTAAAGTAATGGCTCTTGTGAGTGTAATTGGATATGAGGGAGTGGTTAAGGCTCTTGTGAGCAAGTTATTTAACGGATAGTACTTGATATGTGCTATACCGGGGCACTGTGTTAGACTCAGTTCACTTTTAGTGTTCGAGCGTGCCTGGCCTATACTGGGCAATTAAAATTAATTTGGCCTATACTGGGCATGAAAACCTATGGTCTATAGTATTATAACCACTATACTCCAGGTCATTTTGACCCGTTTGCAAACGTCATAATTGCTGGCCTATATGGGCATAATTGAAGGATCAGGATTTATAGATGGTCTTATGGGAAGGTGCATTGGCATTCAATCATTCATTTCATACTTAGATTATGATAAGTTGAGAATTGAATGATGGTTCTTAGAACATTGATATGAATACACTTATATGATTTTGTTTGAAAATCTATTAATCCTATAAATGGATTATTTATTTGGGTTGGTTATTTTATAGGAAGAAAAGGTGCCTTGCAATGAACAACGTGGAGTTTGATATGTTAAATTGAGAAGCATGTCATGAGTGTATCTATGCTTATTGGAAATTATGTTTTATGTTGTATGTTTTATGTTTATATGATTTCTATAAAAACCTTAAGTGGAAAGGTATTTGACTTGCTAAACATGTATTATTTGTGATATTTGATGCTGGTGAGTTATTTTGATGAGAATTGAAAGATTATAGGACATTATGAAGTTAGTGAATTGTGAGAAAAATGCTGTGAACCAGTGCTGGCGTCCTACATGGACAAGAACAAAAGTACACGGTCTTGCCCGTGTAGTGACCAAATGTTCGTGTACCACCACTGGTGTGCTACACGGACAAGAGTAAAACAGGGTAGTAGTACACGGTCTTGCCCGTGTAGTGAGCAAATGTCCGTGTACCACCACTGGCATGCTACACGGACAAGAGTTAAGTTACACGGACAAAACCGTGTAGCTTTGCCAATCCGTGTAGAAAATCAGAATGAGCTAAAGTTCACTGTTTAGTCGTTTTTATCTTGAATTAATCCAAAGATAATTAAATATGAATGTGGAAAAAGATGAAATTTGGGTGTGTGATGATTGAATTTGGATTATAAAGTTGTTTATGATGGTTGATTGACTATATTTTGAAATTGTATATTGTGATTGGAAATAGGATGTTGTCCATTTGGTAAGTGTGATTTACTGAGTTGTCAAAGACTCACATTGCGTTTTATGCCTGCCATATTCGACATTAGCAGAGATTTGATTAGGATTACTTTTGGACAAAGGTGGGTGCTTGGCTGCTATTTTGAAGATTGGACCTAGAAGAACCGAGGTGGGCAGTGCAAAATGTTAGGAT
>CANYCX010922860.1:0-15005 GCA_948193385.1 Breynia disticha f. nivosa | reverse complement strand
TTTTTTTTCTAATAAGTACATCTAATAATGTCTTTTCATACGAATTAATTAACCAACATTATTGCTAGTCATTAATGACAATTATTTCTCAAATTTTTAAAGTTAATATTTGTTATAAATTAAGAAAATTTTAGAGTCAGTGATAAGATTTGGTAGGTTTTGATTTTTTTTTCTTCTTTAAAAATATGAATTGTGACCTTCACTTCACAAGAGAAAGATTTGCTATTTTGATGGGCAATAATTATTTTTAATTAACAAGTTGATCTTAATCTGACAAGATCTATCAAACTTCATCTATATATTAATATAAAGTAGAATACATTGGTAATTAATACATGATGATGTGTAATTTTGTGAATTTTTTGAAATAAAATTTAATAAATAAATACATTTAAGGCATTATATATTGTGAATAATATTTATATCAAGTCTTTACCTTAATATTCTGCCAATTTCATACAAATAAATAATATTCTATAAATTATTTAATTAGCTAACTAATGATACTTATTTCCAATTATGTGTGACATTATTTCCCTTTTTATTAGCTAACTCACATTTGTATTAAATCTTTATTTTATATTCTGTCAACTTCATATAAAAAAAATAATATTCTGTAAATGATTATTTTGTTATTTAATTAATTTACTACTAATAGTTCAAAAGTTTTTATTATTTTTTTATAAAAATAATTTGCATAAAATAATACAATTAATACTATCATAATAGACGGTATTCCGCCGCAACGCGCGGACGAAAAATGCTAGTAAATACTATTTTGACTTCACTAGCTGTAAAAGAGCTGAATTGTTCATGAATGGCTCAGGTTTGTTTAGAGTTCGTTCATGACTCGGCTCGTTAATAAGCGAATTGATCTTGAGCAAAATTTTAGACTCGTTTAAATAAATGAACGAGACTGAACAATCAAGTACTTGACTCATAAGATCGTTTAAAAGACTCTTTTTAGGCTTGTAGACATGCTTGTAAATTATATACGTATATACATTTTTATCAAATTTAGGTATCCAAAATGTATACAAAATAAATTTTATGACCGTAAAGATATATATAATATAAAGTCATGAACAATGTGTTAATTTATTTTAAATAAATAGATCGATAACAACAAATTTTATTTGATAAATAAATTTCAATATCAAATATGTTAATTTGTTTTAGGTTAATTAACTTAAAAAATTGATTTTATGTCATTAAATTACAATATATTAGTGTAAACTATATAGTTTTACATAAAACAACTTAACTTTAAAACTAATTTATTTCATCTCATCCTAATTCTAATTTTTAATGATGTGATGTCATCAGATAGTCATTAACTATCAATTCTAATTTTTTCAATCACCGTCAGATTGTTTTATATTGTTTTTTATCTCTCACTACTATCATGACCGCTGTTTTTCAAATCTCCACTCATTGTATGTTTTTCAAATCTCCACTCATTGTTTGTTGTTGCAACTCTTTCATCATCCAGTTGTTCTCTTGTTGTGAAATAAAATTGTATTTTAACTTTTATTCAAGTTCGGAAAGGCTTGTGAGAGCTTTAAACGAATTGAACACAATTTTGAGATCAACAAAAAAGCCCAACTTGAGTTCGTATTTGTAAAATTTTAAACGAACCAAACAGAAACACTCAGCCCATTTGCAGCCTACTCGGGACAATAAACTATAATTGTAAATGAAGATGATTGGACGTTTCCAGCCCATTTTGTTAGGCATACCTAAATTGCAAAACAGAAGTGTGAGGAATGGAGTTTAGGAAGTTGTTGCAATGGTTCTGTTACATTTTTATATTTTTGGTTGAGGCATCAATCTTGGAGGAGTCCCAGTTTCCTGTCTGTCAACCATATAATATAATAGCCTGTTAAGTGAAACAAGGAATTTTTTTTCTTGTTTCTCTCTCTTTCTCTTGTAAAAGAAAATGTTGAGAGAAGGAAGAAATTGGCATAGCAATTTACTTGTTTTTCCTTTTAAGCAAAGTCAAAAAGCACAAAGACAATAATGAAGCACAACATGAACATGGCCATCATCATACAAAATGTTTCGGCCACCTATTGCCCTGCCTGCTCCTCAAGTTTTTTTTGGCTCGGGCCACCGTCTCTCTCAATTCTTCAAATCTTTTTTTTTTCTCTTTTAAAGTTTCTTCTTTTACTTTTTACAATAATGTACGAGACAGATTCTATACCCGAATCTGATTTAACTCGACCCATAAAGCTCATCCCACCTCAAAATTTTCAACTCGGAAAGCACCAACAACCTGGTATACCAACATTTCAAACTTCCTTTCTCTGCTGCCCTGCCTCTGCTACCCCCTCAAACTCAGCAAACGGTCCGGCCGTAACAAATTGACGCGATGTACAGGTTTTTTGACCATTTTTCCTGCAAATGTGAACCCAATGATGGTTAAGGAGCCACGCAATAACAAGATTTTGGTCAAAGGTAGGTGCAAATGAAAGCCTCCTACTTCATATATCAGAATAACAGTTAAAGAGATTGGTTAAAACTTTTCGGGAAGACTAATTTTAAACAAGGAAATTGACCAATAATGAACGGTTTACCTTTACATGGGTGCTTGGGAAGGCAGAGGTGCGCAGAGTTTCCTGAGTCTCATCCACCATCTTCCTTTTGGGTATGCTTAGTATGAACGCTGCTTGATCAGCAGTGGCAGCCATGGATGTTATTCTATAGCCACCCTCCCATCGCCGATGAATTCCCTCACTTGGGTACAGAAAATCAAGCTCCACGACCTTGTATTAATAAAATGCAATACAAAGAAAGCAAAATCAAACACCATGATGTAAGCAGAAAAACGGGCAACACGTATTTGCAACTCGTACCTGGTCAGAGTATCCAGCATTCCTGGACATCACTACTCCCCAACGACTGCCAGCAGTTGTCATGGATGTGACGTGAAAACCTTCCTTCCACTTCTTGTTAATCCATTTAAAAGGAAATGATTCACTCACTTTGTAAGATTGCTGGGTATAGGGTGTTCCTATGTCATTACACGGACACGCTTCTTGTTACAAACAATATTTGTGTGCACTGGATGCTAGGAAAACATAAATTTTAAACTTCATGCTAAAAGCATCACTGTTCAATTGATGAAATGGAAGTAAAAGAACGAAATTAAAAAAATTGTGTTCACACAACCAAAAACCGAAACTATCATTGCAAAGAAAAGGAAATTTAGTGTGAAGTGTGAACCTTTGGACATAACAACCAATGAACTTCCATTACTTGATCCAGCTATTGAACTGATATAATAATTCTTTTCCCATTGCTCCATTATCCAGTCCTGAAACAAGGCCAATGGTGAAGAAGGTTACTAAGGCAAGTCATAACCATTAAGTGCTCCATAGCTGAAGAGTTACAAAAGCTTAATCAGTACCGACCTTGTGCAGGAAAACAGCAGACAAGTCATGCACTTGTGAAGTGAAACCAGTTCCAGCATCCATGATGAGAGCCCACAGATTGGCTGCAGACGCAACAGAGCTGATGTATAATCCATCTTCATTACCCTTATCTACATGCTGGCGCAGCCTTGCATCAGCCACATTGTAGTGATATCTACAACCAAAAGAATAACTTAATCACATAAAAACTTAAAAAACACTGCAAACATGAATCTTATTGTGGCAGTCCCATGTATTATAACAAGCCAATAATTAAAAGCCCTAACATGTCGCATGGCAACAAATAATGTAAAATGGAAAGAAAAACAACAATACAGTGAAAGAAATAGAAAGTTAATTACAAATACATCGAATAATCAGCAAATACAGTTAATTACTACTAAAAAAACGCCACAAAATAAGAAAGCACAACATAAATATTTCTCAGACAACAATCTAATTTTGGAAAAAAAAAATTAATATGCACAAATTAATATGCAGATGCTAATAATAACATTGAATACAGATTATATCATTAAAACAGAAATAATTTGGAGCTCCACCTATCCTCTGAGCAGGAAGTGGATTGACTGACATTAAAACAGAAATTTGAAAGAAAAAAAATTCTTTAAAAGCCAACAACTAAAATAACTAAAGCAGTATAGAAGGGATAAACTTGAGTAGTAAACACATGAACATGATAAACCACTTGTTCACATTGAAATATACCTCTGCTTCATGGGTCTACGAGCATTGTAAACAGAAATCCACTGAGTTGCAGGACTACCTAGTCGTACTTTCTTCTTTGGTTGCTCATCCTCTTCCAAGTTTATAAGCAACCTTCCACGCTTTTGCCCAGCCTGCGCCTGCGACTGTTATATTTTGAAGCAAACAGAAGGTTTTCAATATCAAAAATCTCATCGAAACAGTCTGCTCAGCCAAAGAGATAGCAATTACCTTAAGAGCTCCGTCAATTTTAATGGGCCTCAATGGAGTGCGTGGTTCGATGAGGCTGTCAAAAAAAGATATCAGCTTAGCATAATTGGGTTCCTCATCGAATTTCATATTTGTAACAGCTTCAAGAAACTGTTTGAATGGGGGAGGACAAAAACAACACATCAACTCCGGAGAAGTGGCCATCTTTTTCTTGCACACTAAAAAACTCTTGTTATCACCCTGCAATTTTAGCAACGAGGCATAACATGAGAGGGCATAATATTAGCAATCATAGAAAAACACACCCATAAGAGCGAAAAGAGGACTACATCAATTTACCTGATAACCTTGCCATGGCAATCTTCCTTTAATTAGAAATATCAATGTGTATGCCAGCGACTCAAGATCATCCCTCCGGCTTCCAGTACGACCTAAATGAGCATGGACACTTGCATACCTTATGGTTCCCCTGGAAAAAAGAGATAAATCCTTATTTAGATATTAAACAATTATACAACTTATTTTAAGAAGGACAAAAATAAACTCACCTGAATACATCAGGCCTCTGATCATAATCAACGTGTTGACCAGATGATGCATCTTTCCATCTAGATGCTGAAACCAATAATCATAGGCATAAGCAATTAACAGGGCAGAAAAGGTATTTACAGAGACTTCAATGAAATGTCGGAGAAAACAAAATCACAAGCAAACATCCAGACACGAAACAAAAAAATAGGTAATTATCTATGCTCGTAATAGAATAAAGTTCAAAAATGGAAAGAAAAAAATGAAGGAATGCATACCCAAACCAAGATCAATTAGATAAAGCTTTTTTTCATCACCCGTTCCAGGTTGCCCAAGTAAAAAATTTTCTGGTTTCACATCTCCATGCACAAACCTTATTTGAGCATCAGGAAAGACATAAGCAAACAGGAACATGAAAGTTTAGTTTGAATTGCAGGAGTAAGAACATTTAAGATAATACAGGATATAGGTATAAACATTGCTTACCCCTTCAAGTGAAGCTTTTCAAGAATTGATATTGCCTCCACAGCTATACAAGCTGCCATGCTTGGTGACATTCTGTCCCACAAATTAAATGTGAATGTAAGTATACATGCAGGGAAATATAAGGACAGAAACATCCTGAGCATAAATGCAAAAGATCCTTGAAAAAAAATGGCCTTTGTGCCCATGTGCACGAGAGAGAGAGAGAGAGAAAGGAAGCGATATTATCCATCTTACGATTGGCCAAGCGAATTCCAAACATCCCATAGACTGGGTCCAAGCATGTCCATCACCTGAAACATTTAATTATACAACTTAAAGAAGAATAAGATGTTTAGACATTCCGATGCTTGAAATGCATATCTATACTCACCAGAATGTAGAAATCTCCTTGGCGACCTTTGTAATGAACCCAAGGAATTCCATAGCATCCATTAAGAGTACTTTTCAGATTATAAGAAAAGATGATATCAGTAAAGAGACAGAGACAGAGACATCACCAAGTTTGAAACACATGAAGCCCAAGAAGGCAAGATCTCAAATATATCATAAAGTAAGACAACATGCTTACTTGTAAACTTGCCACTCATAAGGAGGGCCATAGTTGCAACCTTTGCTGTTCCGGTGCTCAAATTTCAATGCGACCTGTACGAAAGAAACTCAAAAGAATCAGACAGCCAGTGATCATTTTGAAATCCATAATATCAAAATCAAGCTTTAAGTCATACCTCAATTGCATCAGGCCCAATTCTATCACTTCCGCCACTTACCCTTCTGCCAACATAAACTTGGCCAAATCCACCCTTACCCAGCTTCCTTTCAATTTTATATACCGGAGAATTACCCACTTGCACCTGCACCCAGCCACATAGCAAAACAACATTTATTAGCAGAAAGGAGAATAATCAGCACCTCAATACTACAAGCTCCTCTACGTTAACATAAATCCCGCCAAATAACAAAAAAAAAAGTACAATGCAAAAAAGACTATACCCTCTCTGGAACTGGAGTTGTGTTTCCTTCCTCTTCAACTCCGATTGCCTTATCTGCACTCCCACCTTCCATTGGAATCTCTCTATCTGCCACCGCCTCTACTCGATTATAACCAGGTTCAGCAGCTCCTAAAGCAGCAGGGTCAACCTCACAAGGTTCCGGGTCCAAGTCTATCAATCTAATTCCTCGGCCTCTACCAGCGGCAGCTGGCCTGGTTGGTACTGCAGGTGAAGCTCCTTTTGCTACACCTGCGGCATTACCACCTCTTCCTCTACCACCACCTCTCCTCCGGGTCTTGTTTTGAGCAGGTGGTATCAAATTCTCTGCTTGGTTAACTGGCTGCTGAGGAGGCTGAAGATCGTCAAGGCGCTTCGATCTCCGGGCTCCGCTTCTCAATTCTGGCATCGTCAACCCATGCAAGTCACATTCCACTATATTCTGTAAGATTCTTCAAATTACCTGCAACCCAAAAAGGAGAAACTTTTAACCACTAGCTGAATTTTCCCCCAACAAAGACATGTTTCCAAATGCCATAAATGCGAATACATCCATAATACTAAATCTTCATTTTCAAAAGTAAACTCAACACGCGGCAAAAGGTATCTGCGATGTTAACCATATAAACGCATACATTGCCCGCGTGCATTAACGGCTCAATCATTTAAACTAAAATACGACAAATCGAAAGCAACCCCATTAACTAAAATCCAAACTTCTCCACAAACAACTACCAAAATCATTTACTTGTACTTTAAAATCTAATCAAACACACGCAGATGACAAAAGCAGACAATTGTACAAATGCAATAACTAAAATCACTCTCCAACAACACTAAGCTGAGAAACAAAACACACATATGGAGACATGCGCGCACAATCAGAATCCAACACAATCGCAACCTACTTTTTACATAACCAACATTACCCAACAACAGACAAACCAATGTAGTAAAATCCACACACAAAATCCACACAGTTACGATTCAAATCAATTCTCTAAGAAAGAACCTTCCTTCTTCCTCATTCCTAATCATATCTACTAATTCAACAACCAAAACAAAAGCATAAAACTTCCCAATCAAAATCTACACAAACATCTTTCAGTAACGAAACAATCCCATAATCCAATCATCAAAACAACAGTAAAAGAATCAAAACCCAGAAATCAAGTCACAATCTTTCTACTTTCTACTCTACAAAAACACACATATATGCATAAAAATCCAAAAAAAACTCCAAAAAAACCCAAAAAACAAACTACTCACAGATCGATCCTATATCAGAAAGACTAAACACAACGATCGGAGCTGAAAAATCGACGATCGGGGATTGTTATTGTTTTAAAAAGCGAGAAAAAAAAAGTTAGAGGATTTGATGAAAAGGGTGCAGTTTAGAAAAAAAACAAGTTAAAGAATGTGTATGAAGTATGAATGTTGAGAGATTTGAGAGAGGAAAAGAAACAAGGAAGTGTTTGGATTGTACAATGTAGAGGAGTTTCTTTGTTTTCTTTGTTGGTGGTGGTAATGGTGTTGGTGGTGTGGATGTGTGCGTTTTGTGTTGTCTTTTTATATTTTTTTGGTTTTTTCTTTTTTTTTATTTGAGTTATATTTTTTTTGGTGAATCTAGAATTTTGAAAAATAAGGGAGAAATGGGTTAAGGGGTAATGTAGAGAAATGAAGAAGGTGATAATGCACAACACTAGTGGGTTAAGGTGGGGTGAGACTCGATCGTCTCTTGTCGTGTTGAATTCTTTATTTATTTAGTTTTTATTGTATTTTTTATAGTTTCGTCTTTTTGTCATATATTTTTATAATTCTATCTTTTTTGTTGTATTTTTTATGTTATATTTTTAATTTGTTTATTTTTATTTTTTAGAAAATATGTTTGTTGTTATGATTGATTTTTATGATTTGGAGTTGTGTGGATGATGGGAGGCTTTATTTTGGTAAGTTGATAGTTTGTTTTGATGAATGAGATAAACCTAAGATTTGATATATTTTGGATGAATCTGAGGAGGTGTAAGGTAGTGTCTAATAATCTATGTATGTGTTGTGTAATGTATGGACCATTAGATACATACTTGCATGTGTCTTTCAAGTATTATATTTGAAGAGATTGTTTAGTTTTATTTTTCTTACAAATTTAGTGTCTTATACCTAACATTTAGAATTGACAATATGCATTAATGTGACTTGTGAAGATGACACAATTAGCTAAAAAATAGTTTAACTCCTTTTGATCATGTAACATATTTAAGCATATTTTGTTTGAGTATTTGTGTGTTTTCTTTGGTTTAATATTTACATAAAAATAAGTATATATTAGGAGAGTTTGTTTTGGTTTATATACTGAATTTCAATCCCTTTATCAGAAGGTTAATTGTACCAACAAAAAAGAGTTAGTGAAATACTCGTGGTGTTCATCTGTGTTCATAAGTGTTTAAAACAAATAAATTTTTGAAAATATATAAAGAACATATATGGATTCCCTTAGAAAATCATTCTAAGTGATCATCAAAGAGAATTCTCTAGCATATGAGACTGTCGTCTACTAATTATAAGCATATTCCTTAAATAATAACACTGTAAAATCTAACTTATCTTTTAGCACTGTTAGCATCATGTCCAATAATTATAAGCATATTCCTTAAATAATAACACAACATCAGGTTGTGTGTCAATTTTCTGCTATGTACTATAGAGGAATCCTCTGCTGTGTACTATAGAGGACAAAAACCTGGGGTACATCCTGTGTGGATTGCATTGGCATTGCATATTCATTTGCATTCAAATGAATACAATGCCATGACAAAAGCTTCTGTGTGATTTAAGTTGTGTGATCTTGTTACTGTGTGGTTATTCCTGTGTGGTTATTGATGTTGTGTACATTTGTATATACACGCACAGTATGTTTGAATGTTTTCAAACTAGTTTGCTTCCGCTTGTATATTATGCTTTTGTGTTTTAAAGATGGGCCGAGTTTTATAAAAGCGTGTATATATTTTATCTCTCCTTATTTTTCATATTTGATTTTCATATCATTTCTTATATTATATTGTTTATTCGGGAAAAATGGATTCTAAATTTGAGTCTCACACTCTATATTCAGGATAATACTGTGGATATACTTTGTCACAATACTATTGCTATGTTGGATCATAATTCTGTAGTTATATTGGGTAATATTGTGAGTACATTGATTCATAACACTGAAGGTATCCTGAATCATAAAGTTCATTATACAAAAGAAGATTTAACACTTATACTGTATCATAGTGGTATGTTGCTCCCTCTCTCTCTAATAATTGTTTGGCTGGTCACATTACTCTATACAAGAAAATATTTTAGCACACATCTTACACAATGTACACACATATACATGTCACAACTTATACACAATCAATGTTTCCCATGAATCCTATCAATGCTCTGATATCAAAATATAACAGCCTAAACTAATTAGTATATTAATCATATAGTTACTGTTCATATTACGATTTAATAGCGAATAATTTAAACCTTTTCTTTTTATTCTATCTTCTTACTAATTATACGTGTTATTCCATATTAAAATACCTATCATGCATTGTTTTGTGTACAAATAGTGTACAACGCAGCATGAGGCACGATTAGAACACGATCTGTGTTATTCAACACACCCACGGGCACGACCTTATGTTAAACTAGCACCCCCTCGTTCTATTCAGTACGGTGTCTGTGTCAGTTAAGCACAGCCCGTGTGAAACTGTTGTAACCTAAAATACTATTAATATCAATTTTCCATTAATTCTCAAGATCATTCACAAGCAACAACATCAACTCTCGTACATATATATGTATGTATAATCATCTGACATCAACACACATCACAACCTCTACTATCATCAATCATAACATAAACTTTATCATATATAGACATATCTATATGATACACAAGCATGCAAACATCAAAATGTATTTGTCCTCAAAACTGGGTGACTAGGTGTAGAGAGAGAATGCTGGGAGTAACAACAAACCCACCTACTGTCTCCAAAATGGAAGATTCTATTAGACCAATAGTGGTAAACATTAAAATCAAAGGAATGTTCATAAAAGAGTATTAGAGAAGTCAAATTAGAGCTTTGATAATGTGTGAAATAATAAAATTGATAAAGATTAATCTTAGGATTGACAAAGTGTTTAAAATCAAAGGAAAGTTCATAAAAAGTGTTAGAGCAGTCAAATTGGAGTTTTGAGCTTAATTTAAAAAAAAAGCTAAAAATCAACATTTTACTTGAGTAAAACTAATTCTGCTCGAGTAAAATCTGTATGCAAGAAAAACCAGTCAACTGGTTAAAGTGTCAGTCGACCAATTCAGCTGTCAAAATAAGAAGTGAAACGACTATAAGGGAAACTACAGGCCAAACCAGTCGGCTAGTATTGACCCCATCAGTAAAAAACAAACATAAAATCTTTGAAGTGATGTTAAGAATCAAGGACCACTTTGGAAGAATTCAAAATTCAAATTGAGGTACAGATAAGTCGACTAGTAACTTTTTCAGTTGACTAAAAGTGATTTGCAGGGCAAATCAGTCGACTAAAAATGTGTCAGTCAACTAGACATCGAGGTCTGTGGAGTCTAAAAGGCACTACCAGTTGACTAGAGCAGTCTATCTACTCAAGTAAGAATTAAATCAGTCAACTAGAGCAGTCTGTCTACTCGAGTGAGAATTAAACCAGTCGACTAACAGAGCTGACAGTGCAAAAATCACTTATTGGTTCCAAAAGTTGCCAAAGTGTGCCTAACAACTACATTTTCAAGAGAAACTATACAAAGTCACTCCAACTTCAGAAACACAAGAAGATAAGCACTCCAAAGCTCTCAAACATCAAATCACTTCATCTTTCAAAGATCAAAGCTTGTTTTCTCAAATTGTGCAAGTAGACTAGAGTTTTTCATTTCCATTCAAACTAGTTGTACATCTTGTACTCATTTGTTAGTGCTTATTTCTCATTTATAATGAGTGATAGGTAAGATTTGAGCAGAAAATCAAATCGAAATTGTAAGGTAGGATTTGAGCCGCAAGTCAAATCAAATAGTATGGTATGATTTGAGTCGAAAGTCAAATAACTTTGTAAGGTTGCTTGAGCCAGAATTCAAGTGTAATAAGTTCTCACTTAGCTTTGAAAAGTGACAATAATGAAGATGTTGAGAAAAGCTAAGTGGGAGCTTAGGTAGTGGAGTAAGTGTCATCACCGAACCACCTTAAATCATGTGTTCTTGATTGTTTGTCTTTTATTCTGTAAAAATTTGTCATCTCCATCAAAGCTCTATTCAACCCCTCTTTTAGAGCTTTCTTAGATCCTACAGTCTCCTGTCAATCTATCGAAATCTGAAACCAAAAAATATAAACGAGAATTTTATGAAATGTGAGCTCAGTGAGTAATCATTTTTCTCATAAACATAATAACATGAATGATTACTGTTTGAATTCTTTATTAATCATATTATATCATTTTTTTTTATTTTATATCATATTAAATGAAAATGTAATCGTGATTATAATTTGAAATCATTCGTATAGAAATATAAATACATATCATGCATCTGTGTATACGCCTATCTCCAAATAATATACTCTCGTCTCCAATAATATACTACTGTCTCCGTATGATTGATCATACTATATATATAATCAATGCCAATATCAATCTCCTCTAATAACAATCACCACTAACATATATACATATACATATAATCATACAATCGTATAGGATTCGATTATGTACCTGTTCAGAATTCATTTCATATTTCGTGTACGTGTGCGATTGTTCGATCGCATGTATATAATTCCATTTAAATATGTTCATAAACACATATATCCATTTTTATATTTTACCATTTAATCACAATTTATAACTGATATTTAACTATATTTAAAAGTGAATTAGATTACTCGCCTGTATATCCGTAATATTCTGTGTTCCTCTAAATTATGATCCTTGTACTGTCGTCTAGGTATTCATCCTATGATATAAACAACAATCCTAATTATCAGTTCTCTATAAAACCTTGGTAATCTACAAATAAAGCTTGAGAATTTAATAACTATTCTTACCTCTTTCTCCTGTGATCATTTATATCGTATTTTTTATGATCTGCATTTGGTTTCTCCATCTATTTCTTGTTTTCTTTCAAACTCTCATCTCTCTCTTGCCTATGCTTCCATTTTTTTGGTTTCCTTTTATTTTCTCTATTCAAATTCACATTATATACAATTCATCCAATCATTACGGTTGTGTCAACCTCATCGCGACCCGTATTGAATACAAACATTCCACCTCCTGCTTACATTTCCAACAATTTCTGCATTTTTGACAACTAAGCATAGCCCAGCACAACCCATGTTGACTAAAACGACCTACTCATGCCAGCACGATCATCATGCTAAAATTATTTTGTAGAAACACAGTCGTGCTCATACTTTCTCAAGAGCACGACCTCGTGTTGTCAGTACGCTTCTTATGCTGACACGCTGTTTTCATCTTTTCACATATTCCGACTTTATTCCTTCCAATTTCTACCTGTATCAACATTCTAACTTATCCTAAATTATAATATTTTCAATTGAAACTTAATTTAGTTAATCATTTTACTAATTATAGGGTTTTCAGGATGGGAATGTTACAGAAAATAGGTCAAGTTAAGGATTTAATCTGTTTGTTTTTTATGTTATTTTTTCCTATGTTACTTATCTTAGGCTAAAGTTTCTCCCTTCTTTTTTTGTTCTTGTTATGGTGTTATGGTCATGAAAGGAGGAGAGCACCTCTCCCACTGACTTGTGTTGCTCTTTTTGCTACTAATTCTTTTACTATTGATGGTTCTTTGTTGTAATTGTTGATTAATTCTATAACATCTTTATCCCGATAATCGATAATTAGTGAAATAAACATAGAAATTAAGAATAAATCAAATATATGATGTTTTGAAATATGTTGGTATTATAATACAAGTGAATATGTATATGAAATAAAATTAGAATTTACATTGGTTGAATTCAGGTAGCCAACACAGCGGTCATGCTGCCAACACAGTGGCTATGCTCCTAAAAAATTTATGAGCACGACCGTGTTACTAGAAAATTTAAGCACAATGATCATGCTGACGGAGACTGTGTGGATCAATACGGTTCTTGTTGAACTCAACACGGTCGTGTCAATTTGTCAATTTTCAAAAACCTGGGAATTGGAAGCAAGAGATGGCATGTGAAATAAAAAGGAAACAGGAAGCAAGCAGTAGGGGAGAGAGTAGAGAAGAGAGAGCGAGAGACACGTGAGAGAGAAAAAAACTTACAAATCAATCTTATAACTAGAACTCATATAGCCGAATAAAGAATTGAATCGAGAGAACGAGAAAATAGGCGAGAGCATAGTCAACAATAAAAGAGGTAAGCAAGTTTAAGAATATATTCAGAAGTTATGATTAACTAAATGAGAATTTAAGCTTAGAACTAAAGATACCAATAGATTGACGAACTTGAATAGTTGAGAAATTAGCATATATTCATGCATATAAGTATTTTAGTTGTGTTAAATTATATAAGTTGTTATAAACAGCTTTATATGATTATATAAGACAAATATCTAGACGACATGATTAGGATTGGAGCCCGAGGAACTATATAATTAGATAGGTACACAAGATACAGGTATATTATACAGGTGTGTGAATGATTATTCAGTGACTATGATTGATTGTACAATGATTATGACAAATATATTTATATGTGATTGTGTGTATGATTATTGATAGAGATTGTGATTATTGGTAGAGATTTGATATTGGCAGAGATACATTGATTGATCAATCAGAGATGAACGGATATAGGAGGATGAGCAAAAAAGAATAGGGAGATGAGTGGAAAAAAAATAAGGAGATGAGCAGAAATAGGATATGATTATGGAGATGTGTGGACAGTTGGTTGCATGATTTGTGTGAATGAATAATTTATGATATATTGTCAATATGCATGACTTATAATATGTTAATTTTAAAAGATTACTTATTGAGCTCGGAATTCATTAAATGTGCATTTTGGTTTCAGGTTCAGATAGATAGATAAGAGTTATACCTTCGAGTTTACCAACAGGTGTGTCAATTGCGGCTCCTCAACACACTCTCTCTTTACGCCAGCCACATCTTTCATATGTACATGATATGTATATGTATGTTACATATTTAAATGATATATGATAGTATTGTATAGAGATGATCAGAGGTTTGATCATGTTAAAGAAGAGGGGAAAAGGGACTGAACTGGCAGTTTTGGGCCCAAACTAGAGCTGTCAAAAATTGACACGACACGATTACACGACACGACACGACACGCTCTTAGGAGGGTTTGGGTTTAGTATAAATGGGTTCGTATCATAAACGTGTCGACCCGTTTATGACACGCCAAAATAAGGCGGGTTCGTGTCATAAACGTGTCGACACGTTTATGACACGACTAACCCGTTTAACATATACGGGTTAACGTGTCCTATGTTAATACAACACAATTATGACTCGTTTATGACCCATCTAAGTATAAGAAAAAACCCTAGTTTGTTGACAACACACTTAAGAGTTATAATAACTCATTTTCACAACACACCCTCAATCTTGCTCACA
>CANYCX010922715.1:0-10544 GCA_948193385.1 Breynia disticha f. nivosa | reverse complement strand
TTTTTATTAATTTTCCTTATGGATAACATAATTTACATACATTTATAAAATTAATATTAGTATATAAAGAAGTATTCAGAAATTTGCTTATGGATAACATAATTTACATACATTTATTACTAGACCAGAGTAATTTTAGTGTTATATATGTTTCCTTTTAAAATAAAAAATTATAATCATTATATATAATATATACTTATTTTTGTATTTTTAAAGTTGTACAATCCTTAACAAAAATTATTAAAAATATAATTTTTTAATAATTGCAATTTTAATTTTCAATTTTTTACCTTGAAATAATTAATTCTAATCATGTCTTTGCATGTTAAATTCTTAAGTTAAAACATTCAAAATAATTTCTCTTATCATTCTATTTAAAGTTATAGTTTGTTAACCATAGTATAAATACAAACACAAAATCATTCATAATAACAATAGTTGACAATATTTATAAAGTATTTGCGGTTATTTTAATAATTAAATTGTAATACAATAATAAAAGTAACAAAAATAAGTGATAATTAACAATTTAAATGAAATAAATAAATAAAAAATGTCACAACTTAAATTATAAATTAGTGGTACAAAATAAACTGTAATATATCATCTTATTAAGAAATCACTTGGCAAAAGCAAGTGATTTCCAAGTGATTTCTTCTTTACTATTATGTTATTGATAGATGAAAATATTTGAATTACTTATATTGGATTTTTCTAAAGTTTAGAGCCTATATTTGTATTCATAATCTATAATCTCTCCTCAATTTTCTTTTTTTAATAATGACATGTGACAACCAACTATAAAATTACATGTCAAATTTTTGTTTTAAATTATCAAACTTTATATTTATATATGAAATCATATCCCCAAACTAAAACATCATTTTTTTTTCATTTTCTAGATCTTCAAAACCAGTGTCCAACCCTACAAGATTACACATTATTCCAAGTTAAATCTTCCCTCTTAGGTCTTATTTTTGTTCAAATTAGCAAACTTTTCAAAAAAATCATTTTTTAATGAGATTATATTTTCTAAGAATTTATTTTTATAAATTAATATTTATATAGTTATACTCACTAAGATGACTTTAAGGCTGATCACATAAAAAATAAAGGTTAATTATATAGTATACGATATTTAGTCTCTATATTTTAGTAACTTTAATTTTTATTCTTTTTCAAAGTGAACTCCTGTTATTTCAGCTTGAGAAAATTGTGTTTGGGAGAATTACATGAATACCTTCTTTTTAGTCATGGTACACATTTTTAACATTCATTTTCAATTATACAACTTTTTAACAACTAAGTATCCGATGTCTTTTCAAAAAAACCCATTAACTTCAACATGATTAGGTATAAATGAATAAGTTTTCTTGGGTCTTGTATCAACGTATAAATCTCATTGTATTTACACCTTTATGATGGGCCTTTAATGCTTTGCTTAGTCGATCCCCATCCAATTTTCAATCACTTTTTATGCAGTCCATTCTTTTTATTTAAGATGATGTAATCATTTTCTAGACCTTTATCTTATCATTTATTGATCTTTTTATTCTAACTTATCACTATCTATATTCATTGCATTCATCTCCTTTTCTTCTTCATCCTCTCGTTTATCTCTTATCTTTACCTTCTGTTTTTATTTCATTTGCTTGGTTAAAAGATTAAACTTATCAGTATCTTCATATCTCTTTTTTCTTTATTCTCTCAATTAATCTTTTCTTTACACTTTGTGTTTTCTTTTTCACTTGTTTAGTTAGGTATTAATGGCAAAAGCTCCTCAAAATAATCGATTCTGCATCTGAAATGTTTATTCATTGTAAATAAGCTTCATGTAAATTTTCCATTTTATAATTTATATTGTGTGAAAGTGTTTTGATGTATAAATTAAATTTTCTAATATTAATGTTTTTTTATCTTTAGTATATACTACATATAAATATCATATATATTCTGTAAGTTGGTTTAAAGAGTTTTACATAAATATACACTCATATATGTTCTTTGATGTTAAATAAAAAATATTTATTTTATTTTTATATCAATAAAAATTTATTTAAAATTTAGTACTTATCTTTAAATATTAACTTATTTAATTTGAAATCAAATTCTCTTAATAGATATTTATTTTGATTATTACATATTAAAAATTAAGTTGTTTAATTAATTCAATTCAAATTTCATATTTATCTAATTTAAAATATATTTATTTATTTTATTTTTGAAATTTTTTTTACAATGTCATGTGTCAGATTAATATGAATCTAAATGTCAACACATCATACGTTTACTTTCAAACTAATATTTATATATAGACACACATTTTTGTATAGATTAGAATTTCAAATGATAAATTTGATTTTGATTTACATTTGAATTCTTATCATGTAAAGATTCATTTGTATGTGTTTGCCTCTTTTTGCAAGTTGACAAACGTTGTCCTTTCCTAACAACGAAAGCGTGAACGAAGTTAGAAAAATGAAACGCGAGCGTGCCATGAATTTTTATGTTATCCCAAGCAATAAGCGCGAAATCTGAAATTAATCAAACGATTGATAAAATGAGAAAATGAGAACAATCGATTTCCAAGGGTCCTTTACTCAATGGACGTAAATTTTTCAAATTGAAAATAAATAAATAACAGGAAAACTGAATATAACGGTAAAACTTAAGGAAAATACAAAAAATAAAGCTTGTCAATGGCTGAAACAATACTGTAAAGTAAAAGCAGAGTTGCTGTCTGATGATGGATGATTGAATTTCCTTGTCTTCCTTTATTCTCCTGTATTTGAAGGGTTCCTGGAGAGGGTTGCCTTCTTTTGACAGCAAAATAATTTCCTTTCGCGGCCACCAAATATTCTGTCACAAAATAAATATCTCCTCTATTTGATCCTATCAAATATTCTGTGATTTGTCTTCTTTCCTCAATTCCTGCAAGACTTCATAACCAACCCGGCTTGCACACATTTGGACTGTCGTTTAAGTCGTCGCATTGGCATGATTTATTTTAAGCCCAACGCACACCGATTGCAACTCACAACAACTGCACAAGGTCCCACGCGTTGATCCACCACTGCACGCCTTTGCCTCATTCTCGCACGTCAACCTGTGCATTGCTTTGCTCGATGCTCGTGACGAAGGCCTGAACGCTCCTCTACGACGTCTGGACTCCTCTACCGACTGTCTCTCGAGTCGCAGAGCCTTCCCACCTTTCTTATGAGGTCCCTGAACGGGTCCCTAAAGGAAGGGCCACTTTGGTCGTGCTCGGCCTAGTATGCCTCTCAAGTTGGCCACATTTTTCTTCCAAGGGAACTCACTCTCCCTCATTCTCATAACCCATTCTCCATCCGTGGCACCCTAGGTAAGTTTTAGGCCTTTTCTTGTGTGATTAACTGACCAGATGTCAAGGTTAATCTTCGCACTTTGATGTAGGTTTTGCTAGGGTTTACTGCAGAGGCGCTAGGAGGAAATATTTTAAATTCGGAATGTACAAAGGTAGAATTATGGCTTGTTAGTGCTTGTTTTTTGGGGTTAGTGTGTCTTCCTTACAAGTTTGGGTCTACTAATTACAAGGGAGACTCTGTAGAATTTTTGTGAAAATCTCTAATACTCACTTATTTTATGGCAGATTGTGCTCTTACTCCGGTGGATACACCCATCGGTCAGTTGGCTGAACCTTTCATTCCTTTGTCACATGTCTGCAGTGGCTTTCTTTTTAGGTGTACTGGTTTACTTTTGGGCTATGTTCTTACGTTTAATGCAAATCTTTTTAGGGAATGGGATTGGATACTGCACTGCCCTCATCTCCTGCTCAGAGACCCTCGGCATTTACTATAGTGCTGATGATGACATCTATGCCTATTTCCTATCAGTTCCCTTTGGTCCAAGATGATTTCTTAGCTCTCAAATCAAAAAATCTTGTGGCCCTTGGACGGATGTGTTGTTGGGCTCCTGTGATGGAGGGTTACTCTGCTTGGGTTGAGGAATTGTCTTCTCATTTTCATTTTCTGTGGACCTCTATTGGCATTACTGACTTCGTCAAGTTAACATGTAAGCTCGACACGGCTCAACCCTACATGGTTGTCGGTGCTTTGAAGTTTTGGTGTCGGGGATGTAACACCTTTTTACTTCCTCACTGTCCAATGTGCATCACCATTTAGGACATCATCGCCATTATAGGGCTTCCAATATAGGGACATGAGATCCGGTGAATTGTCATTTCAACCTACAACTTTGACGAATCCCCAGTTGCCTTGACTGTGGATGCTCTTTACAAAGGCAATACTTTTACTTCAGTATTTGGCACATCTAATCAGTGACTGTAATTCTTTCTGACTTGATTTTACTTCTACAGACTCTGGCCATTGGAACCAACCCATTTAATGTTAACTAAGAACATTTTGCCTTCCTATTGTACTTGGTGTTCAAAGGGCAGCAATTACAGTTGATTGTCAAAGGAAACTCTCCCTCTTGTCTAGGCTATGTTTTCAGGCAATAAAATGGCTTTTGCTACTATCCTACTATCCCACTTTTATAAAAAACCCTTCATTGCCCTCTCGGAACAACTATTGCATTCTCCTCGAAGAACCTCTAGGCTTTATAGTTCTAGATTTTCCTTTATTTTTTAGAGTTGATAAACTCTGACTCAATCGATCTAGATGTCACTCCAGCTAGTTTGTCTGTGGCTGGCTACGAATGCTCTATAGACCTTGAGCAAATAAAGAACTACTTTATGGGGCTCATTGCAAATAGTGCTCCTTTGAGATTCCTTTTTGGCTCTGACAATAGTTCGCTCCCTCTACCACTGTAAGACTTTTCCACCAATGCTTCGACTATTGCCTTGTTGTGCTGGTGTCTTTTCATTTAATTTGATATCTCCTTACCGGTTTGTTACCCACCATCAAAGGCTCTACAAAATCTTTGGGTGTCTCTTTGGTATTCTACTCTCCACATCTTTTGTGCAAACAATTTGGTTTAACCTGAGGTTTCCCTGGAGTTGCGGCTCGCCACCTCTACTGTAAGGATTCTTACACCTTCAATGATGTTGTTGCCTACCATAAATGAATGTTAGACAAACTAGTGGACAAATGTACTTATCCCATTATCACAGTAAGTTCTGACACGGTCTGAGCCTCATTCGTCCTGTGGTGGTCAAAAGCCTTTCAAATGATTATTAGTAAGTTCTTCATCTTTTGCCTCAATTATGTGTTTTATTTATTCAATGGTAATTACTCTATATTCCTGTGCAGGTGCTGACAACTTGACTGACCTCCCAACTGTTCCTCTAACTTCTTCATTAAAAGTGCCTACTCTTTCACCCAAAACAACAGCCGGTACATTAAGCTCTTTTAATTCTATTGTCTGTTGATCTCTCTACAAATTTATCCTTATGACTAAACCATTCCATATTTTCCCAACCGACCCTAAGCATAAGGTATAAATGAGTTCTGTTCCCCCAGCTAAGCTTTGGAAATCTAACAGGGTTTCTTTTGGTAGGATCTCCAGAAAACCTCCCTCTTTCCTTGTTCATTTAGACCTGGACACTGACGACCATTTTGGATCTAAGGAGCAGCCTGACTCTCCCATCCAGTAAAAAGAACCGAGTGACAACCCTTCCTTACCTGAAAAACTAATTTCCCAACTCCGTGTGCTTCACGATAGTACATTTGCAAAGCTGGAATGCCTGATTGCTACTGTGGTCGACTACGACACACCATCTCCTCCTAATGTTCTAGTGTCGTCCCCAACTTCATTGTCTGCAATTTTCACTCCTTCTATAGTATCATCTTCTGCGACTGCCCCTGGTTGAAATTTTGATATGACTTGACCTTATTATTTGTTAGGACTAGACTTGTGTATTGACCTGTTGCTCTTTTAGGCTTTAGTTGAGAGCCACAATATAGTGGACACTATTGTGTCCTAAGACTAGGTGGATTCACTGGCCACTCTTAACTTACAAAGCATGATCACCTCCCTCTCTAACCTTCTCTCAAGGAGGTTTCTGATGAGTATATTACTGTGGCTGAAGGTGTTCTCTATCAAATCCATGACCTTGGGCTTTCCTCTGTGACTTTTCAGACAGCCAGGTCAGCTACTGATGCTATCGACATCCTCTTGCGCTCTAAACTGAACACAATGAAGAAATTCTCACTAACCCTCAAAAATTGGATTACCATTCTTTCGTAGGACTTTGCGTCTGCTGTGTCCAAAAAATATAAGGTAGCAGCCCAAATGTCTCAATTCTAGGGTTTTAGCAATGATTATCAGATTCAGTGTCAGAGCATCCAATCCCTTGGCTTTGACTTTGTTGCCCAACGTGCAGTGATTGATGAACAACTGGCCACCATTGACTGCTGGAGGGAAATATTCCTTAGAAGGGAAGGTTTTAGCATGGAGTCCCTTGTTGCTGTCGAGTTAGAATCTCTGAGTGGACTTGTGGGAGGGTGACTTTTTGTATGATTTATAGAAATGGCTATTGGCCTATTCCTTTATTGCTTTATTCTTACAATGAGAGTGGCCAAAGGCCTACTTATAGCTTTATAGTACATAAGGTTCTATGCTATAATTTTCCCATACAGTTAGGACATACTTTTTTAGGTACTTGCCATTGATGAATTTGGGATGCACTTGCCCCTGCAAGCTTTCCAGCCAATAAGCATTTCCCGACAAAACTTCTTTGATTCTGAAAGACCCTTCCCAATTTGCAGACCACTTGCCATAAACTTGATCTTTAGTGCATATAGGTAATATCACTTTCCACACAACCTGTCTTTTCTCAAAGGATTTTACCTATACCTTTTTGTTGTAAGCTTTTGACATATTTTGTTTCTGCAAAATCATTCTATCCAGGGCTTCTAATCTTGTTGCATCAAGATCTTCCAGTTCCATGACCATAGTGTAAGAAAATTCTTTTATTGAGAGATTATTTTGCTGAGCCACTCTCAATGACAGAACTACTATTGCTCTTTTTCATTCTCATTCACACGACACTCCTCTACCATATGAAGAAGGTTAGAAAATTCATCAAGAGAAACATTCTCTTTTTTATTTTTTAGAGCTCGTTCGAACTCCCTCGATGAAGGTGGTAATTTTTCAATTATTGAAGACACAACTATTTCTTCATTCCTTTTAAGATTATGTTGACTATAATGATTTAGAATTCTTTCTAATTCACAAAATTATTCCATGACAAACCTACCATCAACCATTTTAAAATTATTGAAGTTAGAGACAAGAAATTTCTTACTAGTAGCGCATCCTCTTTCATATATCTTGTCTCCAGCCTCTCCCACAGCCCCTTAGCAGACTATACGTTGTTGTACAGATCAAAAAGAGAATCATTTATCGCTATCAGAGTATGCCCGTTACATGTGTAGTCATCTGTCTTTCACTTCTATCTCTTCCTTATTTGTTCAATAGTTTCATTCTCTGATTCTTTTGGTTTTGGTGTATTTAGAACGTACAGAAGCTGAAGTGAAGCTAACAAAAATTGAACTCGTTTTTGTCATCGTAGAAAATTGTCTCCATCAAAATGATCAAGCTTGATGATATTAGCTGCAATGTCTCTGATTGAAGTCATTGTCACAAGAAAATATTTCTTTAGATTGTATGACTGAATTTTTTGAGAGCTTTGACAATAGCTTCAAAGCGTCTAATGATGCCACTTTCCTAAAGGAATATTTACTCTCTATTCTACACCGAGTAAGCAAATCACCTCTAGGATACGATGAAGCACTGTTTGTACTCGCAGTAGTGAAATAGTACAGAACAAAGAAGTTGTCTTAGAGAACTATTTTAAGAACTTGTTGTTCTTGGTTTTTGTTATGTGTTTGACTCTTCCATTCAATCCCTTTTATAGGTGTACCTAGAAGATGTTAAATGGATTAAAAATTAAGTGAAATTATTCCACTTAATAACCTAAAACCCATTTTCCTTAAATTTTAAGAGTTACCTCCTTTAATATTAAGGAGTTTCACGAGTTATCTCCTTTAATCTTAAGGAGTTTTATTCTTGAATTTTCAAAAGTGTTCCTCATTTAGGTTATGAGTTTTAAGATACTTTAATCCATTGAATTTCATGAGTTTGAACCTTTATTCATTAATCTAATGAGTTTCATTTCATTTTAAAAATGTTTAATAGTTTCTTGTTTGTCGTCCGCTTAAATTATATGGTTGATCATGTTGTCTAAACCTTTATCTAAGTTATGTAGAATAATTATTTTTGTAAAAGCATATGAAAAAATTGTTCTGTTAGAAAATGAACATGATCTAGAGGTAGCTAGAAAATGATGAAATTTAAGAAGAGAATGAAAACATTGTTGAACATAAACTGTTACAAATGTTTACGAATTATTATTGCAATACAAATCTTATTTTGAGAATAGAACAAGTTCATTTTTTTTTCTCATGAAGTTATTGAAGTTGAGATCTTTGAACAAATCCACAATAAAATAGTAGCAACCATTATCTTCCTCTCTATGAAATAAAACTAAGCTCTCCTCAAATAAGGATTTATATACAACTGTGACAATTCCCAGTAATACGGATAAATGCTATCATACATATTTTTAGGCTATAAATATTCTATTTTTGTCATGTATTCTGAGCGTTTATCGTTGAAAACAGTTAATTTATCCCTTGTTTGATAATTTTCAGGTTAGGTAATGACTCTATACGACTTGTGGACAAAATTAAGATGAAAAGAAGTTGAAACGGACAAGTTTGGTGAGGTTTTCAAAGTACACAGATGTTGAGCAAAGTACACAGACACAGTGTAAAACACGTACATCGTGGTGTTCGTGTAGTCGATCAGAAGTGCTACACAAAGAAAATGATACTTACACGAACGCTACCTATTCGTGTACTTTATCAGATTTTTGACTTCCAGGGGCAATTTTGCTACATGGGAGAAAAAAAGAAGGGTTTTAATAAAACAACCCTAGCCACCATTCTATCATATTCTCTCATTCTAACACACGACCATATTTTTGAGAAAAAATCAATTTCTCTAAAAGCCAAGAGGTGAAGAACATGATATGAGCAAAGACCAGTGAAGATTAAAGAGCAGGCAGGCCACCTATAGCAGAATCATTATGGTTTTCTATGTTGTTAACAAGTTATCGTCTATATATTTTCTGTTATTTTTCCTTTAATTATGAACTAAAATTCTTAGAAACTTAGGTTAAGATGAACCATTGCTTGTTGAACTAGATTTTGGATATTATTTTTGTAACATCCTAAATTTTACATAAAATACGAAATAATAAATAAAAATACGTAAAAATACATGTAAATTTTTTGCAAATTAATTTTAATAATAATTTGTTTAGTAATATAAAATTTTTAAGAATTTAAAAATCGTAAATGTATAAGTCGATCGTGAAAGGAAAACGACGACAAGTATATTATTACGAAGGGCAAAATAATAAAATTTTTCGCGTTCATTTAAATAATTATTTGATGAGAAATAAATAATGGGGAGTTTATGAAAATTATATTTAGATATTGAATTTTGAGAATTTCGAAATCGAAAATCTATTCGGAGTTGGGGACAAATAAATTACAAAACAAAATGGACACAAGACGAATGGAAGCATCTTCTTTTCCACCATCCACACCACTCACACGACACACTCAAGTGAAATTCCTTAAATTAATTCTTTGTCCCCCATTATGTCTTTTTTTTTCTCTTTTTAATCCCCACCTTCATTTCTTTTTCATTCTTGAATTTTCCTCTATTCTTTCTCTTTCTCTCTCCCAGTGAAATTCTCTATTTCTCCCACTTCTCTCCAGATGTTTGTTGCTCAAATTTCAATCCTCATTCTTCCTAGAAAATTCATAGTGTTTGGAGCTTAAGAGTTCAAAGGAGAACTTAATTCTTGGGTAAGTTTTCTTGAACATATGCTAAAATTCGTATGATTTTCATACCTAAGTTCTAAATGCCATAACTCTTTCGATTGAGCTCCGATTTGAGAATAAATACTCGTTGGAAAGCTCTAAACGTCTACTATCCATTTTCCTATGAGTTTGATGTTAAAAATGTGATTAGTCTACTGAAAATTTCTAAGGAACAAGGACGTGTTAGTAGAGAAGAGTTGGATTTTACGTGACCGGAGTTACTACGGTGTTTTACCACTTTGGTAAGTGTTGTTGAATTATGTTTGAGGGAGGGAAGCCTTAAACCTTTAGAAATTAATATATAAAAATGAAGAATAGAGGGAAAGAGAGAAGATGTAGGAATTAAGAAAATAAACTTAATAACATTTTTTATTATATATTAAAAATGATTCTTGTACACATAATTAATGAAATGTGTCATTTAGTTATCCATAGGCGGATCAAAATAAGGAGAAGGTAGTTCTCAGCCCGGAAATTAACGTGTCTTGCGAGGTACGTAACACTAGCCCAACCATCTTTATGTGTGAAATTGATTTTGGTATGAATATTGATGAATTGTGATGTTTATGGATTGATGAGTATGTATGGTGATGTTGTGGCATGTTAAATTGTGATGATTATATGTGTTGACATCATATTTGGAAATGG
>CANYCX010922419.1:0-18676 GCA_948193385.1 Breynia disticha f. nivosa | reverse complement strand
GCAGAGAACATTAATGATTAGACGATAATCAGTTATGAAAAGAAGCTGCAAACCAATCATATTCTAAACCTAATTATTCTCCAATTTAATAATTAATAATAACCCTAGCGACTAATTTAAATTTTGTAGTTTGGTTGAGCTTGGAGTTGACTTGTCAACTCCCACGTGGCAAATGATGATTGACCATGTTTTGTACATGCAACCCTCATGTGATTGGTTTGGGTGGAAGGCATGTATATAAGCCCCCTAATGCCACATTAGTTTCAGTTTTTCTGTATAGACTTTCTCTCTCCTTTATCAGACTAATAAAATGAGTATCATTTTTCTTCTGTTCATCTTCATATACCAGTCTAGATCTTTGGATTTCTAGAAAGATGCGTATAGGGAAAGAAAAACAAACAAACAATGTTTCATAAAACGAATCGTGAGTTAGTGTATGTATTTGCAGTAAGATTGAAAGAATACTTAGTGTTGATCAAGCTTGCAAATAATACTTACAACGACGAAGTGGGGAGGATGGGTTTTTTGTACGTACCTGATGGTGAAAACGAGGCAAGAGATGCACATCCAAAGCGAAATTGATTGAAAGCTCTGGGATGGATATGTAGGCTTAACGTCCATTGATACTCTAGCTTTCCATTCATGCACCATCTCTCATGCATACAAAAGTTTTTTCCCTGATTGCATAGTATTTACTAGATATTATAAAGTAGTCTGATTTATAACATTGCTCCAAAGCAGGAGTAGTTGTAGAAGTTAGCTTACGAAAAGGCAACCCCTCATCATGTGCATGAGAAGGCACCATTGATAGCTTAATTTTGAGGATGTGACAGGTAATTCTAAATTGGAAAAGATGTGCTTGCAAGCACTGAGCATTTGTGGTGGACCAGTGATGAAATAATATCCAAGCTGTATATATATATATATATATATATATAAAGAAACTTGCTTGCCTCACAAGATGTGGATGCGACCCCCACTTCAAGTATACACGATTGAGATATGATATGCCTCATGAAGTTGTAAGTGTCAATTTTGCAAAAAGAATTCTGGTGTACAAGATTCAAAGTATACATTATTCGTTTGACACTTTTGTGTTACTATGACGTTCATTTGCTCAATGATAATTGTTGATAAATTTTCAGTGACAACTATATATTCTTAATTTTGTGCGCACAAAGTGATTGATTCCTCGCAACAAAAGTTGTCATGTATCTCTAAAACTCAATTTGTGAGACTTTGTGGATAATCGTTGCCTTGATAGTTTTATGTGGCCAGTTTTTTATAGTCAAATAAATTTTTTCTGAGGTGAAGCCGAAAAATTAATAATGGAGGAAATTGTAATGGATGGAGATTGGAGGTCAAATTATGAATATATGCGGCTGATGCAGATTAAAAGAGAGATGTTAGACAAGGTTGGCATTTCAATATGTTATTCAGTGATCAACGAATTGATTCAACATATAAAGCTGCAGCTGTTTAGAGTGGGGGAATTAAGGATGCAAAGTATAGTATACCCAAATTTTCTGGAAAAGATGTGTGCAACCAACTGGTAAACCAATCCTAATGATCCCCTCAACAATCTCCAAAACCTTGTTCTGATCGGAGTTTCCAGTCCGGCTTGCATTGCTTGTAGTCATCGCAATTTCCACATAACCAAGTTAGGTTTAGTTGACACACATCCCAATACCAAACTCATGCTGTAGCTACGAACCAAACTCATGGGCTCATGCGCCCAAAACAACTTATACAATTTACCTCCAAACAAAATACTTATTTCCATTTTCCATATTATACTTTTGGGTGTTCAAAGTTCAGTTAACCGATCGAACCTACCGATAACTGACCGAAAAATTTCGGTTCGGTTCGGTTCGGTTAATTTAGAATTTCGGTCGGTTCGGTTCTGTTAAAATTACAAAGTTCGGTTAATCGGTCGGTTCGATGAAAAACCGACAACCGACCGATTAATCGAAATTAATATTTATTTAATTAAATATATATATTTTTATGCATAATTTATGAAAAAAATCTTATAATTTATAATACAATGCACTTTTAGTGTATACAAATTTTAATTAATATATGTTTTTAGTAAAAACTAAAAAAAATCTTATTTTTTTTCTAAAATTTACATATAAAAATTATTGTTATTTTAGAAAAAAAAGTTCGATTAATTCGGTCGGTTAACCAAACCAATCGAAAAAACAACGGTTAATTCGGTTCGGTTAAACATTTTTTTGGGTCGGTTCGATTAATTTTTTTCAAGAGTTTGGTTAACGGTTAATTCAGTCGGTTAACCGAAACCGACTGAATTAACCGTGTGGACACCCCTAATTATACTTCATCTTCCCAAAAATTCAATTACAAACCACATGTCATTAAAAATAATTTAATTTATAAAAAAATTATTTAAAAATACAGAAACCGACAAACTAATTTTGTCTGTCTATATTTTATAATTACGTGTAAGGAGGGGATTTGGTTGCATCGATTTCTGTCTGAACACTTACTTACATTTGTACCAAAGGGGCAGTGGTCGAGTGGCAACCGACCCCATGTTAGAGGTCTCGTTTCGAGTTCGCCCAGGTTCGATTCCTGGCGTGGGAGCACTCCCCTTCGGTAGCTCCCAAGCCTCCCGGAGCGGTCTGGAATAGTCGGGGTCCAATGTCGCCACCGGATACCAGGCGGTGTCGTCGACACGGCGGACAAAAAAAAAACTTACTTACATTTGTTGTTATTTATATACACAATCCAACGCAATTCTTCTCTTCCCCTTTCTCTCCAAACACATCGCAACAATGCCTCTCAAACTCAACCACTTCACCTTTCCATCAACCCACCCACATATCCCTTCTCAATCTCCTCGCTCTCTTTCCATCGCCTTTTCTTCTCTTGGTTCCTCTTCTACCAAGTTTGTTTCTTTTCCCCTTTTTTTCTTTCCAATTTTCTCTTTTGTTGTATGATGAGAAACTTGTGATTGGCTGAAAAGATTGTCGTTTTAATCTTATGATTGTGATCTGGGTTCATTTTTTTGTTACCAATTTTTATTTGGTTTAAAATTAATCAACTTTGGTTTATTTGTTTAGCTTGATGTGATTAATTCTGCTGAATTGGATTGTTGTCAATTTGTGAATAGTAGTTTCGTTTTCTTTTTTATGCTGCTTCGTTTGTTCTTTTGATGTCTTCTTATTTCAAGCCGGTGGATTCTTTTCTTTTGTGATATGACTCCAACTTTTCATTTTATATCATTCAATTTAGCGCAGGCTGTTCATTTTAGATTCAATTCATTTTCTGCCGGAAAAAAACACGCTTTCATCAGAAAGTCACCTAAAAAATCTTGACTTTTCGTGCGAATTTGTTCGTTTGGAATCAGCTGCTTTCAAATAATTGCTTATTGCACACAATTTTGTTTCTTGTCGCTTCTTGTTTAGTTGGCACCTTATAACGACAAATATTTGATACTGGAAATTTCGCATCTATTCTTTTTGTTTTTGTCTTTTTTTTGTTTCTTGAAATTAGAATCATTTTCAGTAGCTTGTCATATCAACATAACTCTGACAGTATAGCGCAATGAAGTCAAAGTGAGTTGTTGATTGAGTCATTGTTTTTCGTCATTTCTAATTGTCTTTGATTTGTTGAGAGTTAGGTCTGAATTTTCGTGGACTAATTCACGTGTTGGTTATTATATTTTTTTCTTAGCTAACAATAATTAAAATAATGATTTTGGTTTTAACATTCTTATGCTGTTTCCTACCTTTTGAAATATCCTGCATGTTGTTGAGCTTCAAATTACTCATTGCATGCTAAACATTCTGTTTTGTATTTTTAATGTATTACTTTGAATCGTGTACATGTCTGTAACTTTGTTTCTTCTGCTGCCAATAGAGAGGTTAATAATGCTAAGAAGCCGTATATACCTCATGAAACTCACCTTCAAGTGGCCCATTCAATGCCTCCTCAAAAGATTGAGATTTTCAAATCCTTGGAGGATTGGGCGGAAAACAATCTTTTGTTGCACCTGAAGCCAGTTGAGAAATCTTGGCAGCCACAGGATTTTCTTCCCGATCCCGACTCTGAAGGATTTTATGAGCAAGTCAAGGAGCTGAGGGAAAGATCCAGGGAACTTCCTGATGACTATTTTGTTGTGCTTGTTGGAGATATGATCACTGAAGAAGCTCTTCCAACTTATCAGACGATGCTTAATACCTTGGATGGAGTGCGAGATGAAACTGGTGCAAGCCTTACTCCTTGGGCAATTTGGACAAGGGCATGGACAGCTGAAGAGAATAGGCACGGCGACCTTCTCAACAAGTATCTTTACCTCTCGGGAAGAGTAGACATGAAACAAATTGAGAAGACAATCCAGTATCTCATCGGCTCAGGAATGGTAAGGTTCCTTGGCTAGTATAAACTCGCAGCCAAGCTAGTTATACAGGGCCCACCATCTCAAAAAATTGCCAATTAACCGCAATGTTGATGGTTATGTTAGTCTACTACAGCTTACAGGATTGTCCTATGTCTTGGTTGTTTTTTCTTTTAATTTCTTGAAAAAAGGAGTCAGTTTTGTAATGTATGCTCAGTTCCTTTCTTTTTCATTTGTGTTTGTTCCAGGATCCTAAAACTGAAAATAACCCTTACCTTGGTTTCGTCTATACATCATTTCAAGAGAGGGCAACATTTATATCCCATGGGAACACAGCTAGACTAGCCAAGGATCATGGAGACATGAAGCTGGCGCAAATATGTGGCACAATTGCAGCAGATGAGAAACGCCATGAAACTGCGTACACCAAGATTGTCGAAAAGCTGTTTGAGATTGACCCTGATGGCACTGTCTTGGGACTAGCTGACATGATGAGGAAAAAAATCTCAATGCCGGCACACTTGATGTATGATGGCCAGGACAATAACCTTTTTGAACACTACTCATCTGTTGCTCAGAGGATTGGTGTCTATACGGCCAAGGACTACGCTGATATTTTGGAGTTTCTCGTAGCAAGATGGAGGGTAGAAAAACTGACAGGTCTTTCTGGGGAGGGGCGGAGGGCACAAGAGTTTGTTTGTGGATTGCCTCCTAGGATTAGAAGGTTGGAGGAGAGAGCTCAGGCAAGGGCAGCCAAGAAAGAAGCCACTGCACCTTTCAGCTGGATTTTTGGTAGAGAGCTGAAGCTCTAAATGAATTATTGGATATAAACTTCTGCTCTACTTTATCAAAGTCTCTGTTTAGTGTACCAAGACATCTACTAAATTGCCTTCTCAACTTTGTTCGTTTTTGACGGTATTGAGAAGATGTGAAGAGATGGGATGTGTAGATAATGTAATGTTGGTTTATATTTCAATTAGGTTATGTAAAAGATGGTACTGTTACTGATAAGCGTTGGTCATGATTTTGGCTCATTGAAAGAAATTGGGATGATAACAAATTTAATATGCTCATGTGTACACCATGAATACTATCAGCCACCGGTTAAATTGAGAAAAAGCACCTATCTATTACACAAACTCAACAAATCAAACCAGAAAAATGATTGGAAAAAAAAAAAGAGAGATGGTGGCAGGCAGAGATAGCAGCACCATGAACCAAAGAAAGCAAAATAGAAAATCAGACTTGGAAAGGCCATGGCCAATCCTTCATATCCTCTTCTTGCTGAACTTTAGCACTCCTCTTAGCACTGGTTCCAACATCAGCCTCCACAACATTATAGTACTTCAAGAAAAATGCAAGAGTAAGAACAACCCACTCCAAGCAAAACATCAACACTCCTAAACCACCGGCTAATTTCAATATCATTGCTCCATCCTCTGCTCTCACATAAGTCTTCAAGTTTCCCAGAAAGTCATATGTCCTTGTGTATATCAACACAGCCACTGACCCTTGAAATATTGCAGTGAGGACAGTTGCGACCATGTGGGCTACATACCACCTGTTGGTTCCTGATGAGGCGGCAGAGCAGCCTGAAACAGCCCCTGCTATTGTGAAGATGTGGAGGAGAATGAGAAAGAAGCCACAGAGAGAAGGGAGTAAGCGAAGAGAAAGTGTGAGGAAAATGCAACTTGAGGCAGCACCAAGAAGAATGTAGTTGCTGACTAAAAACACTTTGTGGGTTCTATCTTGTGCAGAAGAGAGGTGGCCAAGTGTGATTCCTCCCATTTTGTTGAGATCGGTGAGCAGAAGAAAAGAAAAGTGTGAGAGGGTGGGTGCATTGTGGAGATGATTTAAAGGACTCAGATAACGGTCCCCTTTCAAAATGTGACCGTTTTAACGACTAGTTTTCATCTCTGCTGTACCCATCCCAAACTCACTTCACTATTCACCAGTTTTATAAAAACCAAATTCAACCAACAATCATTCAAATCACTTAGTAGGATATATATATATATATATTAAATTACACGTGAGTAATTCATACCTTGCATGCCATCATCTGATCTCAATTAAGTAAATTATTGGATTTGTTTGGATATTTGAGTTGTTTTCCTTTCCTTAGGTTCTTCATATTAGAATGTTATGTTGGTGGTTCAGATTTTCATTTCAAAGAATGTTACAATTTGGAATGAAACTCAAAAATGTTGCACTTAGAGATTTGTTAGATCTTTCCAAAAAAAAAAAAACTAATGTCACAGCCATAGAATACAACACGAAGAAACAATGATCGCCACCATCAACATAAGACAATTGGCAAATGCCGTCTGCATCTATGCTCTAACACAGGTCCCTCTTCATCAGCTTAATAACTGAACGATGGATAAACAATCGATGCATAATATATTTAAACGATGATGGATGAACATTCCATCATATCATCTTCTTCTGGCCGCTGATGCTGCTGCTGCCTCTCCGCCTGCCTGGCCAGCCGCTTGTTCCTCCGGCATATTCATTGCTTGTGTTATGGCATTCATCACTATGAGTCCTAAAGGAATCAAATACATCCACTGCAAACAACAAATAGAATGGAGATCCGTGTCATGTATATTATCTTCATACAATAGAATTCTCCCTCCTTAAATTACACGGTGAACCATAATAAGATGTGACATTATATTCAAAAACTTTTTGAGCTGAGTGCATGGATTAACTAATTCAGAAATGCTTACATATTTAGCCCAGAATGATCTCTCAGGTGGTTGAACAACTTCACCCTCTCCATTTTCTCCAACTGTAGCCTCTGTAAACAGTGGCGTCCTGCAAGGTATCAACGGATTATTTTAACAGACAAACATTACAGGGAAAAAAAAAATAAACAGATAACTACTTCATTAACCCTCAAAATGAGAGGATATTCATTTCAGACAAAGCAAGGATGTGTACTGACACAAGTTTCCATCAAGCTATACAAACGTTGAGCAATATGAGAGAACACACAAAGCAGATACATTTCTCACCTTGGTGCTTGCTCGGTGCTTTTCAGAATCGTATGGGAGTTGAACGACCATTTCGATGGCTAAAACACAAATTCGACAAATTGCAGTTAGAAATGGCAATTATATGGCACATTTAACAAGCATAACCGAACCAAAAGAAGAGTGACATGAAAAGAAGTGATTCATTCAACCGTAATTTAAGGAAAATAACTTTAACTTTCATCCCTATTAATTTCTGCCTTCACCAAGCGGCATCATTAACAGCAACCACTACTAATATTTAGGAAGTAGTAACATAGGATGACTTACAAGTCTCAACTGTCGAGGGTAAAAGCACGCCCCAGGAGCACCATAATTGACAGCCAAGACATTAACTCCGTCCTACAACAAACCATGGCAGATAAAAGCAAAACAAAAGTTCACGATGGAATTCACAAAGCTTTCAAACAAGTTTAATAAAAGCAAGGGAAATAAAGAAACACAAAAAAGTTGAGAACTCGTTCAAGTAGAGATTTACCACGTGAATAACAAAATGTTCATCCAAACCATCCCGTGGAAGACATCTCTGGAAACAAATGAAGAAATGATTACACATGAAAATGTGGAGAACAAATTATAATCAAATTTTCACAGTTAGACATCGTATTGAGTTGCCATCAAACTTCAGATGACTGATCAACGACAAGTATACGTCTTACTCACAGCTTTTACAGATGAGACAACATAATCCTTCCCAGGAGGATTCAATACATTAGAAGGCAATCTTATCCTATAGAATTCATCTTCTCTCAACAATTTCTGCAAAAAAATTCAAACTTTCTAAATAAAAACCAAAAACCCAATTGACCAACACAAAACATTACTCAAACAAAACAACACTACTCACTTCAAACTCCTCTTTCTCTACTCCCGTCAATGAATTCCTCGAAAACCGCAACTTCGTTAAACTCTAATCAACAATCACCAAAATTAAGACTTTACCTTTCCAATTTCCATTATATAAACAAAAAAAAAGAAAAAGAAAAAGAAAAACCTGAGCGCCGTTATTAGTGATTTTGATTCGAGCAGAAAAAGTGCCAGCAGGGGTAAAATCGGAATCACCAAAAGAATGTTCAAGAGTGAATTGGATCTTGGAATCAGAATCAGAATCGGATAACTTTTTCCGAGAGGATCTAACCGGTTGCGGATGAGGGGAAGGTTGATTAAGCGGAGATCCTTCTAAACCGAACTCTTCGTCGTCGGCGAGGAGCTCATCGGATTGGAAAGATGAGGTGAGAGCAAATAGAAGAGTAAGAATAAGGAGGAGGAGATTAGCGTTGGCGTTCATGGTATGGTGTTGAAAGTATAGTGAGGAGAGGAAAGAGTGTGTTTATATTCCATTCTACTTACTAATCGCTCTTATTTTTTATTCACCTCACAATACTTTGAGGGGTATAACTGTCCAAAAAGTCATCCCTCACCTCAGTCTCTTCCTAACACAGCAGAGTGGTGAGGTTATTTTTACATCATACACGAGAATGATGAACAAAGGTCCTCCTTGTATAATTGTGGGGCTGTTGGTTGTTAATCTTCCTTGCTGAAGTGTGCTAGCTTAGGTGTTGGTGTAAGCTGTACAAGACAATTGTGCAAGGAGCTCAAAACTTTGATTTTGACTTGTGAGTTTTTCAAGGTTTCGTGACTCGTTTAATCTGGAATTGATTTTCGTTAGTTTCATGGGAAACTCTGGTAGTTACTGCAAACATGCATCCACATCTTTCTCTATTTACAATCACATCGTACAATCTCTTTCCACATCAAACACCACCAGTTATCTATGGCTAATCATCAAAAAACCGCCTTTAAATATAAATGTAAAAACGAGTACGTGGATTCTAACTGTAATGCTCTTCACTGTGTTGTCACACTCTTTGCAAGATTGCGAGGTTGGTCAACATTGAAGCCCCTCAGCACGGTGAGATGATACGCCAACAACTGCATTCACCAAAGCCTAGTAAATATCAACGATCCCAAAACACAGACTGATTCAACAATTAGGTTTTGAGGTTGTTTCAAACAAGTGAAAGAAATAGCTCCACAAATACCTGTAATGGAACTATGTTCACCACAGGTTGAAGACAATCCTCCACCTGTGGAACCTCAATAACTCTGCAGGATCCCCCTGCGCACACCGACGCTGCATCGCCTTTTGAACACATAACTATCAGCCGACCTTTGCGTGCATGAAGTTGCTGAATGACTGACTGCTGCTTGCTGCAATGAGTAGAAGAAAGAGTCAGCACCATATTATTCAAAACAAGCACATGTCCATCGAAACAAGAAAAGTGGTACCTGAAACAGGCATCCCTAGTGGCAATCACAATAATTGGAAGGTTTTCATCAACTAATGCCAACGGGCCGTGTTTCATTTCACCAGCAAGCATTCCCTCACTGTGCATGAGTGCTACTTCTTTCACCTTCAAAGCACCCTCCAAGGCAGTTGCATAATTGTACCCTCTTCCAAACACTAGAAGTGACTGCTCAGCAATCAATAGTTTTGCAAGATCCTTCATCTCCTGATCAAGCTTCTGCACCTCTCTCACTTTGTCTAAGGAAAAAAAAAAAGTAAACCAAAATAGAAAAATAGAGATTCAGATGAGAACAAGCTTCAAATACTAGGGAGAAACAAGAAAGAATTGAAGAGAAGCAAAACTCACTTGGCAAGTCGAATAGACCATCAATTATTGCCTCCCTTCTTGGTTGACTAGAAATAGCATCAGCTCCAATTGCTAGAGCTAACATTGCCATCACCACTATTTGACTTGTATAGGCCTGAAAAAAAAAATATTGCCAATATTGTTAACCAATGGCCATAGAAAGTATGAATATAGAACAAAAAATGAATTCAAATCCTCACCTTCGTACTTGCTACACCTATTTCTGCACCAGCATTTATATGAACACCACAATGTGTATTTCTAGCAATTGCACTGCCAACAGTGTTTGTTACTCCAACACACATGGCACCATTTTCTAAAGCATATTCCAATGCATGTAATGTATCTGCAGTTTCACCAGATTGACTGACAAATACAGCTGTATCTTCCCTATATATGGGACCTTGTCTATCCAATAAATCACTTGCGATTTCCATAGTGACCGGCATGCCTACGTTGAACGTGAAAGATTCGCTGAGAAACAAAAGCTAAAAAAAAAAAACAAAATCCCAAGATAAAATATTTTAGGCAGTCAAACAGAAACCTGAAAGTTCTTCAAATATGGGTCTTGCAGCTAATGCAGCATTGTAACTCGTACCACATCCCACAAATACAACTCGACGGCTTCGCCTAATTGTTTTAAGGTGATCCTTAAGTCCACCCAAAAGAACAGTTTTGGCTTTGCAGGATCCTCCACGCAGAAGCCTTCCTCTCATGGTGGTGGTTAGGGATTCTGGTTGCTCATGAATTTCTTTCTGCATGTAGTGCTCATAACATCCTTTATTTATTTGTTCAACTTCCATCTCAAGAACAGATAATGCACGCTGCACAGATGCAGGTCTAGCTAAGGAGCCACCACGTCTTGCCTTGTCATTTTCAAACTTTAGAATTGACACATTTCCATCCTGAGATAATAGTTGCAGTTAGTACAGATAATATGGAACAGCATAGAATATATTCAGAAAGATGATATGAAATGAAAAGTGAAGAAATAATAACTTTTCCAGTTATTATTTTTACTATTCTGGTCTAGGCTTCTTCCTCTGGAACAACATGAAATTGAAGCACAAATTCAAGAATTTTGACCGAAGGATAGAAGCAGTATCAAAACCAAGTGTATAAATCTTTCTTCCGCTCTGATTTATACAGAATATGTAAAGCTCATGTGGCTCAGAAGAAACAGAACTCAGTACCTTAAGATGAACTACTTCATTGTCCTCAATTACCAAGACCTTTTTAGTATGCTCAACAATAGCATTGGCATCACTAGAGAGAAAAAGTTCTTTCGGATTTCCATTCTTTGTGAGGATTTTAGAATCATGAAATGTCAACCCATTGGGAGCATCTTCGTTTAATTCCTGAGTGACACCAATACAAAATTACGGCATAAGGAGAAAACATGTTGCTAACTTGGAATAAATAAGTTCACTTCTTGAGGGGGAAAAAACTAAAGCCATTCAACATTAATGTTACATCTGCAACTTACTTTCACACCCAAAAGCAGAGGACTTCCACGCTTGCAAGCTATCAACTCGTTAGGATAGTGTCGACTTTTAAAAATGAGGGCATATGCTCCTTCGAGATGCCTCATAACTTCAAGCACAACTTGACTAAAAGTGACGGATTGAGCGCCTATGGTACAAATCACATAACATTGTGAGAACAAGTTTTAATTACGAATAGTTTATACCAGAAAAAATATTTTAGTATGGCATGTTTGTAAAACTAAACTAAATAAGCAATATACTCCTCTGATTCCCAATCAAACTACCTTCCTCTTCATTTGCTCTGTCAAATACAAATTTGGCAAGCTTTGGAATTACTTCAGTGTCAGTTTCAGATTCAAAAGTGAACCCATGTCGCACCAGTGTTTCCTTTAAGACCTGAAGGCATTGATTATTTCATAAAAAAAAACCCATTTCAGAATCAAATAGTTTTCCATTGAAGTAAATACAACAATAAACAGAACTGGTAAATACAACAATAAACAGAACTGGCTTTTTGAATATTACACAAACCTCATAGTTTGTGACAACACCATTGTGAACAACCACAAACTCATTTCCACTGCCAGATGTTTGAGGATGACTGTTCCTTGGAGCAGGCTCTCCATGAGTGGCCCATCGAGTGTGTGCTATTCCAGCATGGACCAAAAAGGATTCTTCCAAATTCAAGTCTATTTCGGCAACTTCTGCAAATACCAACAGAGCATATACTAATTATGGGACGTTTAAGACACTCTTCAGTGCAATTCTGTATTTTCCTTTTCAACATTTTGATCTCTTCAAAGCTTTAGCAGCTCTAATGGCTATTACACAAACTTTAGCAGCTCATGCCACAAATGATAATCGCATGATGCAAAGTGATTAGCCTTTGTCAGATTAATGAAGCACTTCAACTGAAAGATACAAATAGAGGATCGCTGATCACATGAAAAATTGATTAAAGTGAAACAGGGATCAATCACTTTAAAAAACTTGCTCAAATACAGTCCAAATATCTAGTTCATCAGTAGCTAAATTGAGAATTTCTAACTTTTTAGCTTATTTACTTACAAAACATATGAGCAAAACGAGACGAAACAAGTGGTCCATTAGACATCAGCCACGGCCACCACACCACTCCCACATATTGCTAAAAGACACAAGTAAACACTGAAAAAGGGAACAAAACTCACATGACCACCTCCACCCATAATAAGTTATAAATTCCTTCGTTTATAGTAGTAAACATTTGTTTAGCCCCTTTTCACCCAGAAAGCAAAACTGCCAACTCAAATTAGTTGTTCCGTCTCTTTCTAAGCATAGTTAATTTCTTTAATAGAAATAAATAGCATCCTATTCATTGATCAATCAGAAATCGCAAAAAAAAGTCAAATTTACTCAATAATTTGCTTCTCCATTGCACAAACCACGACAATTGAGCATCTTTGTGAACTAAAAAACGAATGCAAACTCAAAAGGCCAGAATTCGAGCTGACCCTTCATCGATTAAACGACCAAATGTGGAGTACAACATTGAATGAGACGCATACAATGAATAAAGATTTAAAAAAAAAAACTTGAAGCAATAAAAGAACCTTTGTAAACAGATTTGACGAGAGACTCAATATTCCCCTCTTGACGAAAGACAATTGGAGGTGAAAGAGAATTATCGATGGAGATTCCAGCTGAATCATAGCCTCTGTATTCAAGACGTCTGAGACCATTGAATAGAACTTGAAGAATGTATCTTCTCTCTCGATTGACATTGTAATTCAAATAAGCAAAAATACCACACATTTTTGTTTGGTATTTGATCTTAATTATTTTAAATTTTGTGTTTCTGTGGGAGTTCTGGGAATGGTGTGGTGATCTGTTTTGTTTTGATATTTGTATTAGAGGAGGTCGGGGAGGGAGAGGGAAATTATGTTATGGAGGCGGTGGGCAAATTTGACTATTCCTTTTTGTTGGCTGAATTAATTTATTATTTTACCCTTATTTAATTAAAAATATTGTCTCTATTTTTTAAATTTTGTTGATTTGAATTTTTTATATAAATTAAAATAGTTAATAAATAAATTATAAAATAATTTATTTATTCTTTAAGTAAAATATATACTAAAAAAAGATAATGGGATATGATAATCGATTGGAATAATAGAGAATATTTTAGTTAAAATATTAATTAAAATTGAGATTGGTAATCTTTAAAGATTAAGAGTTTAATGTTGAATTAATAAATTTATTAATTTTCGATAGATTAACAAATGTCACAACTCATAATCAGTTGACTTCTTATCAAAAACTTTAACTATGAGTTTTTTAAATTCGCAACTCAATAAATTAAAGAACTACAATTATTAAATATATTAAAAATAATTTTTATTTTATTTAATAAAAATAATTTTAATTTTACATAATTAAAATTAATAAAATTTATCAATAAAGCAGTTTTTATATTAAAAAAACTCCTTTTCCACGTGGCTAATTATGAAGAAAACGTGGGTTTTGTTTAGTGGTGGTATAATCAAGGCGTGGGTGGAAGAGGAGGGTAGTGTTGTCTTTTTACAAAGCATATCAAATGTAAATGTGGCAATTATTTATTAGGTGAAAATGGATTCTTTTGGATGCCATCACATGATTAAAGTACAAGTGTTAAGATTAAGTGAGGTAAGCATGTGATTAATTATGGGAGGATGCACAGATGTGATTATTTTATGCGGCATCTCATATCATATATTGGAGAAATTGAGGTGGTCGATTTTAAAATTCCGATTCTATCTTTCAAACCAGTTTGCAAATGGAAGAAGAAACAGCAAATCAATTCAGTAATTACATTTGATTCACAAGTTCCACAGCATTTACATAATATTTCCCTTCGCTGCTCCACACACACAGGTTCAAAAGCAAACAATAGCTCTATTCTTTCCCAGGAGCAGTAACCAGCTATTCTCATCTTGTCATTTGAAAGTTCTCCACAAGCAACAATCTGAGGGATTCACAAAGCTAAAACAATTATTTTGGAGCTGGACTTGTTCCTTTATATCCATACTTTACATGCCAAAACAATTTCAGCCGGATCGAACAGCCTCGATGGCATATACTAAATCGTCAATTTTTGCCCCAGTTACTTCCTTTTCTATCTTCCCATTCTTCAGAATCTTGAAAGTAGGAACCACTCTAATGCCAAGTTCCTTTGCCAATGACTGCGATTTTCACAAGCCCATACAATTAAAAGTGTCAAACAAGAAGCGTTCTTAAGCTACTTTCAGCTAGCTAGCTAGTTTGAATGCATTAAAACGCATCGACGAGCTTTTAGAAGCAAGAAATTGTGCAATTCCATTCGAAAACAAAGATACCTTGTTTTCTTGACTGCAATCAAGCTTTAGGAAGACAACATCCAAATACTTTTTGGACAATTCTTTAAACTTTGGAGCAATCACCTTACAAGGGCCACACCTGAAAAACTCATAAAAGAGCTTTCATTAATGGAGAGAAATTCCACAAAACTGTCCTATTATCAATTCCAGAGCAATACAAAGTTTCACAATCTCATCAAGCATATAACGTATAAGCAGAACAAAGTTTTTCTGTCCTGTGAAATGAAGAATTCAACCGCACATTCATTCGCATACACTGCATTTAATTCTAAATAATGCATCAAACTAAGCACAAAATTTACCAATAATTTCACCATTAATTTAAGACAAAACCAAGAAAACATTCCCCAACAAATATTCCCATGTTACCCCCAAATAAGCTAATCAAACCAAACACAAGTACTCATCTACTCTAGAATTTAAAAAATTCAACGAATAATCTCACTATACATCTAGAATAAAAGAAAAGGGTAGTTAACAACATACCATTGAGTATACATATCAAGAACAACAATCTTGTCAGGAACAGAGTTAACTATAGGCCAAAAATTATCCTTATTAACCTCAGTTACTTGACCAACAGTAGCAACAGTATCCAAACTAGACCTGATAGTAAAAACACCACTCTTTCTCTTCACATTCTTAGCTGACACAGTATTAGAGAAGCTTGAAGAAGTCCAGTTTGTACAGAAATAAAGTTGCTTTGACGAGACCTGGTTTGTTGGTAGTGATGGTGAGGAAGGTAGAGATGCCGGAGAGATTGAGAAGTGTAGGAGAGCCATGTTTTTAGAGGAAAATGAGAATGGTGGTGGAGATTTCAAGGGAGCGCGGAAATATGTTGTGATAATAGGAATGAAAAGACGGTTGTAACCTTATAGTTTGGAATTATTAGGGAGTATCTAGGGGCAGTTTGGTCTGTGTGAATGGTGGCGGGTAAAGGAGCGGTTGTTAAGGATTGTGCGGAAATATGAGGCAGGAGGAATTTGAAGGTGGAATGACCTTTTTATTTTAGGAAATCTTGGTTTAGTATACACAAACTTAAAGGGTATTTGAGGAATGGAAAATATCTGCCAAGTTGTGGCGTATTTAAGTTGTAATGATTGTTTGATTAGGAGAAAGTCCAGCGAACAGTGACGTGAAAAGGGCACCAGTCGAGTTTGCAATCCGCCAAATAATAACAACTATTACATTATAAAGAGCAAACAAATGGACCAAGGTTCGAGTTCGAGGAGAGTCGCCTTCGTGAGGGAGGAGCTGTGCCTCTCGCTTCGAACTCGGATTAATCTCGGCCAATGTGTCGAGGATACCGGGGGTTCAGACCAAAAAAAATAAAGAGCAAACAAATTCGAAATACAATCAGTGATAATCAACTCAAATATCGAATCATAGTTGTCGCCTTCATTAATAATCGTTACCGCCGACACACAATCCGACTCCACCTTGATGTTTCGGATAGTCCTTGACCCAGCTTAACGTTTCCTTTATTGCCATGATCTCTAAGATGGCAGGATTAATATACACTCCCTGTACTTACGAACCAAGCCACAAACATGCCCAAGCCATTTCTTCTCCCCATGCTGATCCTGCCCCAACCCTCCACACAAACTGCATCCACGTTGATTTCCGGTACCCCAAATCAGAAAGACCCAATAAGAACAAATATCAACCTTGATGCAGCAAGTTTCGTTGTCCAACCTCCAACTTTGCATTCTGCTAAGCACCAAGCGCGTTGAGTCCAAGAAACAAAATCACGCTGGCAGCCGAGAACTTGCGTTTCCACACCGCATCATTTCTGTGGATCTAGATTACCCAGCAAATAACGATCAACCTCGCCCATCTTCCCCTATCAAAAGCAGTCAGGCCCGCCTTAAACCAACATCTGCACTCCAATTGCCCATCGCAGCAGCCCTCTACACGCATTTAGCTAAGGGACGCTCAATCAAAACATGCCAACCAGGCTCAACCCCAAGGCCACAAAGCGGACATACTATAGACAAAGGGTAAGGTTGGTTGGTTAGAGCAAGTCTATTGTAAAATGAGCTCAAGCATCCTCGCGCTGAACCAAGCTACTCACAATCTGCTCTAAGCTTGAATTTGATGAAAGTTTGTTCGATTTGTTTATAATTAACTCTATTTGTAAATGAAGTATTAAGTTGCATTTTTTTTTTTTTGAAATCAAGTATTAAGTTGGATTAGTTAAATGAAATGAGTTTAAATAAGATAGTACTCAATTCAAAAGCTCACAAACATACTCATTCAACCAACGACCTCTTGGTTCAGTGGTAATGAGGGCTGAACTTGGTAGGGCGGACCACAGTTCGATCCCCCACAACGTCAATTGGAAGGGAAATGAACCTTAACCCTCAATTCCTTCCTGAACCGGATTAGTCTCGGCCCAATGGGTCGAGGATACCGGGGCTTGACAAAAAAAAAAACATACTCATTCAATATTCGTAAATAAACTTATTACATATTTGATTTTTTTATATTATCATGTAAATTTCATATATCTTTTGTATTTCAAATAGGTATATTACTACCAAGCGCGTATATCAACTAGCGTGGGGTTGTTCTAGCTTAACCAGAGATCTCGAGTTCGAGTCCTGGGTAAGCAGTTGCGTTAAAACTTGGTTGGGAGAGTTTTGCCGCCCTTGTGGTCCTGCCCGGCTCGAACGAGGATTAGTCTGGGGTGCCCAGATACCTCGTGGCTCAGACAAAAAAAATAGGTATATAATATAAAATTGTATTTTAATAAAATATATAACAAATTACGACTAATTATACTATATTAGTTAAAAATAATAACTTTATTAATATATAAAAAAAATACTAATAATATTCAATAAATGTATTAGCACACAATTTTAAATACATCAAATGAAACTATATTTTAGTTTTTGTTTAGTCAAGCTCAAAAAGGTCGTCAACATAATTGTCACTCGTTAACTTTAAACAAGTTTGATCGTGAATAGAATTTTGAGTTTGATACAAAATTCGACTCGAATTCGAACTCGTAAAATTTTGAATGAGTCGAGTTTGAATATTCTAAAATTCAGCTTAATTCGACTTGATTACAACCCTGTCCAAATTGGCTTGGCCTTCCCAAATTCGGCTTGTATTTGAGTTATTTTTGCTAATTGTTTGGGTTAAATATTTATCTTAAATATTTTTGAATTGAAGTATATAACTAAAATACATTATGCAGAAGAAAATTAAATGATAAATATTATTGAAAATAGTAAAATGTAGAGTAGAAAGAATAATGTATATATTAATAGTAGAGAAAATAAATATTGTATGTATAGAATGTTAAAAAAAATTATAAATAAAAAAGATTTAGTTTAATAAACAAATTCAGATTAATGAACAAAAAGTGAGAATGATTCCAAATAGGGATGTCGTGAACTTAGATCAGGGACGGAGTTAGGCCGGTGCCAGTGGGGGCACGTGCACCCACCGGCGCTGGCCGGAACACCTATATTTGGTGGTGCCAGAAGCTGAATCATCTCTGTTCACCGGTAATGACGGGGAGAGCAGGGGGTGCACCGGTGGTGATGGAGCGAAAGTGAGGAACATAAGCGTCAATCGGCGGTGAACTGTGAATGAAAAAGATAAAGCTTGGTGGACGGTGGTGTATCGAAGAAGATGAAGTTGGGTTAAGTGGATACGACGTCGTTTTGAGAAGGAAAATGAAGCAAAAAAGAAACCCAAACAAACGAGTGTACAAATCTTAAAATAGGCTGACCTACATAGGGCACAT